>JAOPHQ010000852.1:347500-457500 GCA_030340625.1 Merluccius polli | reverse complement strand
TACGTCTGTAGGAAGAGAGCATGCCGGTAGAGTGACATTCGCGCTCCTCCTCCTCGATTACAGAACGGAACCAAGATCCAGAGCGACCGCGACGAAAAGGATTGTATTTTTGTATTAAAATGAGTTGTTAATCATTTGGACCGCGTCTGAAGAAGAACCACCATGGTGGATGATGTCCGTGGTGGGTAGCGGCGGCGGATTCGAGACATACTCGTAACATATTTGTGTGTGTGTTTGTGGGTTGTTGGGTTTTTTTTGTCGCTTTGACTGCTCCGCCATTCGGTGGACAGAAATGGGTTCACGTTTTATTGGTAATTGGTTTCCAATGAAAGAGTCCGGCTTTTTTGATGTCACTGCAGATGGCAGTGTGTGAGCCGCTTGCTTTTCACTGCTTTTTGTGTTCCCCAGGATGAACAACTCAACTAGATTCAACGGATAGCAAACGTTTTATGAACGTGGCATTTGGAAATACAAAAGCGATGGGTTTCGTGGGTTTAGCGTTTTGATTTCCGAGTTCAAGCTTAAAATATTAATAAATTAGCACTTTAGAAACACACGTAGAGAAGCGCGCCGCGTGGCTTTGTATACATACATTTTACGATGATGAGGTTATTGTCAGATGCCGTGTTAGAGAGCTATGTTCTTTGTGAAGGTACTTTGTATCAGAGGTTAACTTGGCCATAATTGTTGTGGTTGGGTTGGGTTTGAAAGGCATAGTGGTGTGTGTGTGTCCATCTTGATATCATCATTGTAGCTTTTCTGTTCTATTCCCCTGAGAAATGTTTAGCTGCTAAACGACATCTACCCTTCGATACATGTGTTGTCAGTATTTCAGCATGTACTATGAAGTATATTCAATTCTTGGTTGCATTTATAAGATTGCTGCATACTCAAGTGTGGTCAGAAAATACCTCTTATCTCCTTTTTCTTCATATTTTAACATCTCATTAAATGTTGAGTAAAGTTTTTGGGGAGACTGTTCGAGGTTTGATTATGGTCTGATGATGATGTATGAACACATGAACTGCGGTACTACATTATCATACTCATCCAATCTGACATTCTGTGCATAACCAGAATATGGCGTGTGGTCATTTTGATGTTTATAATGATAATTGGACATTGAAGAAAGTAAGGGAAACTGCCTATATCATACAGTTACCTTTTTTTGGTAGATTCTGTTCTGATGTGCTACTCTCTGTTTTTAATAAAAACAAATACTGTGTACCTAAGTTTCAACGACGTTTCAATATTGAAGGGGGTCGTGAGAAATTAACTATTAATTAAAGCATTAAAATGACTCAGACCCATTAAAATGACTCAGATCCTTATAAAGTTATACTCCATGGCAAGCACACAAACAAGCACACACACACACACACACACACACATACACGCACACACACACACACACACACACACACACACACACACACGCACGCAGGCACACACACCCACACCCACACCCACACACACACACACACACACACACACACACACACACACACACACACACACACAAACACTGTCTCTCTCATTTATATGTAGACCCATACACACATAAATACTCTCATAAATATATATTTGAGGCTGACAGCAAACAACGAGATAACTGCCTTCCTGTAGTGACCTGAGGGACAGCTACGTGACCATAGCGCCAACACACCTGTAGTCTCGTCCAAACGGCGGCCCTGTTCCAGGAAATAGTCTCTGTCTCCATCTTGTGGTGACCTTCGTGTATCCGACGTTACATCTAGCGAAACAACTGTAAAATAATCATTTCCAGTCTAAGCTTCTGATGAGCTACGATGGTGCAAAAAAATATATTAAAAAAAATAATATATATATATATATATATCAAAAATAAAATGGTAATAAAATGGTAATAAAATGGTATTTTTTGAGTATTTGAAGAGCTTATCTGTGCAGAATTTAAACAGACCTGCAGTGTCTGATTACAACCACTGGGTCTCGCACATCAAAAAATACAGCGAATCAAGAACAGCACCGTGGGTTTTAAACATGGTGCAATAAA
Organism: Merluccius polli; assembly: GCA_030340625.1. Taxonomy (NCBI): domain Eukaryota; kingdom Metazoa; phylum Chordata; class Actinopteri; order Gadiformes; family Merlucciidae; genus Merluccius; species Merluccius polli. The sequence continues at coordinate 455,465 of JAOPHQ010000852.1, read as the reverse complement.
ACACAACAACAACAACAACTTTGAATAAATATGCACACACATTAAAACAAGGGGTTGGAGACAGGAAGCTACACTTCATATGCACAATTCTCAAGCCGGACAGTTATTATTTATAGACTACATGAAGAAATGACACAGTGACATCTTTCATACAAAATGCAGAAAAAAAGAAAAAAAGAAACAATAATGAAGCATATTTTCAATGAATAAATGCACGACTGAATGCCGAAGTAAGTCCAAGGGGGCACAGTGAATAGTGCCGTTGTTCTCTGCATGGAGTTAACTTGTTCCCTGCATGGTCCTCTGCATGCATGTTGGCCTAATCACATTTCCAAGTAGGTGTTAGACTAATTAGAGACTATTCATTTCCTCATTTCCTGCAAGTGTACCTGGTGTGGGATATGGTGGTGGTGAAAGAGAGAGAGAGACAGAGAGAGAGAGAGAGAGAGAGAGAGAGAGAGAGAGAGTGTGTGCGTGCGTGTGTGTTGTGCGTGCGTGTGCGTGCATGCGTGTGCGTGTGTGTGTGTGTGTGCGTGCGCGCGTACCTTTTAGTGGTCACTAACACAGCTTGTATATCTTTATATACGCTTTAGATTCTTGTTGAACAATATACAATCTGTTGGCAAAACTAGGGCAAATAATACACACAATAAAGACACACATGCAAAGGGATATGTTTTGTTTTGTGGTAGATGACAGTTTTGACAGTTAGTACTTTAAAAAAGTGTTTTGTTACTTTGGCGGGGTGGGGGGAGGGGGGGGGGGGGGGGAGAGAGAGAGGCCATGCACTTCCTGTTCAAACCTGACAGAGCTTTATTTATACATCACTCATACACTCCTGCTGTGTTACAGAATATCCCAGAGAACCACAAAGCACCGGCCCCGAAATCACTGCCAGTCGGCACGGATTTACACATCAGGTAGTAGTTATGTTTACTGTATCTGAACAACACAGCGCCGCCAACGCCGCTAACACAATGGTTCCCTGAGCTGGGGATGATAGCAAAACCTCTGGTTTTTAATGAGACGTTACTGGAAAGTGCGTTCGCAGCTTCACACACACTGCCTCCACTGAGTGATTTTACGACGAGCACATAATTACGAGTTTTTGGTTCTTATATCAAACGCGTAGAAACGAGATCAAACCCCAAACCCGTACGTGACCCTGACCCCCAGAGAAAACGGGGTTTGCAGTATGTGTGTTAGGGTCTGTGCTAAAGTGGTTGTTTCACACTAAATCTTCCATTTAGCTGCAAGCTGAGCGGGAAGAAATGCAACTCAGTCGTGTCCGTTGTGTCGCCAGCGCGACATATCAAAGAGAAAGTACTGAATGCACCATATGTATCGTGCAGACCACTTCATGTGGTCTCTGTGACAGCGTCTCAGAGGCCAACTTCACTACTACCCATCACTCACTTGTAAAGCATACAATTACACCCACACAGTGTGTTTGTGTGTGTGTGTGTGTGTGTGTGTGTGTGAGAGAGAGAAAGAGCGATTGTGTGTATGTGTGTGTGTGTGTTTACAGAAGGAGCCTTCAATTCTAGATTGTGTGTGTGTGTGTGTGTGTGCGCGCGCAAGCATGCGTGTGCTTACGTGTATGCGCGTATCCGTGTGTGTGTGTTTGTGTATACGTGCGTGCGCGCCTATGTTTAGAGAAGAAAGAGGCACCCCTCGACATTCCCGTCCGCCGGGCTCAGATACCACCTCAGCATGTCCAATATAGGTTGAGTGTTCCCATTAAAACAAACCAGAAACAGCAAAAAGTGAAATCCCCGAGCCCCTCTCCGGTGACCTCTGAACCCGGGTGCCTCTCGTTTGTCTCCTGTGACAGCTGAAACTCAACACCCATGGAGAATTGGCCCTGGCGGCGGGCCAGAATCAAAGCATACCTTTCATGTTTTTCATTTTAGGGGTGCACATGATTATGGGAAATGGAATATTTCAGCCAAACAGTCCCCCTTTGTCTGCTGTCAGCCCCCACATAGGTAAGTATATTTGTGTGTGTGTGTGTGTGTGTGTGTGTGTGTGTGTGTGACACATATGTATGTTCAGTGTGGGAACAGATGTGGGTATGTGTGTGTGTGTGTGTGTATGTGTGTGGGGGGGGGGGGGGGTGTATGTACATGTGTGTGTGTGTGTGTGTGTGTGCGTTGTTAACGTATATTTTCTAAGTGTGGCTGCGTATGTGTGAGCGCACGCACGCGAATCCGAGCGGCTGTGCGCACACATACATGTTCACGTGTCTGCGTGTGTGATTATGTGTTTGCATGTGACTTTGCGTGTCCATGTGTGTGCATGTGTATGTGCTAGATATGTTCCAGATGAGCCAAGGCGGTAGGTAGGTCAGGCTCAGGCTGCCTTCTTCCACTAAGCAACGCTTTCTCAAAAGACCTCTTCACTTACGGTACTTTCGCCATATCTACGTGGTAAAAGTGGACCAAATTGCTATATATCAAATCAATGCATATAAACATTCCAGATGTAAGGAAGACACCCTGGACACTATACTTGTAAATCAGATTGCATCATGGGATTTTTTTGTGTTGTGGCGAAACTCTTGAGAGGGCCGTATTGAGAGGACTCAAGAGAGCTGTAGTACTATAAAATCCTACGTTAACGTAAACACACCCTAACCCAGGCTAACGCAAACTTCATTTCGCCACGTCTCGCATTAGGAACGCTGTTCTAAACACAACGACGTCTCCCCGTATTGACAAATCATTTCACGATGGATCGCTAAACAATGACCAAAAAAAAAAACATGCTCGCTTGCAAAATGGCGGCGGTCATTGCGGTGTGACATCGCATTGTACAAGCCCCATTATGTTTTGCATACCCAAGGTCCACCCCAGACGGGAGAAGCCTGAAACTACCGAATAGCGGCAGAGGACAGCGGATGTGTGTGTGTGTGTGGGCACGGCGAAGCGGTTCTGAATAGAGACGACCGAGACAACCGCCGCAAGGACCGTCACCTGCTGCGCTGCCGCGTCGCACACGACACCTCAAGGAGCGGGGGAAGACTAATGAGTACACAGTCACGCGGTACTCTGTGTGTGCGCGCGTGTGTGTGTGTGTGTGTGTGTGTGAGACATACAGGATAAGACAAGTCAACAAGCAGCATCAAACACACATCAGTCTCAAACAACAGATAATGTGCAAACTACAGTACAATAACAAGGACTGGGACATCATAGGACTATAAGATGCAGCCGGTAAAACGGTACAGATGTACAGGGTGTCCGCGCATCCTTAAAAAAGTCTTAAAAAGTCTTACATTCATGGTTGGGTTGTAATACAGCGGGATCCCCCCCACCATCACATGTTTTAGGTCTTAAATTTCATTCAAGGTGGTATTAAAAAGGTCTTAAAAAGTCTTAAATTTGACTTGCTGAAACCTGCAGATACCAGCGGCCATTGACATCAGCCCTATAGTATCCATGATGGCAGTCTGGACTGCATTGTTAGACGGAGAGCTCCTTCTTTCAGGTGTTTTACTATTTAGTCATTTAGTGTTTAGCTTTCATCCATAGCGCCTATTTTGCCTCGGATACATTTGATTAAAGAGCATGGTAGGGACTCTAGGCGTCTTGCTCCATTGATGGCTACAGGTAAAGGCTACGGTGCTACAGTACATCGGGGATCAAACCCGGTACCTCTCGAACACCCTAGCCACCACAGCACACACCCCCCCCCCCCCCCCCCCCCCCCCCCCCCCCCCCCCCCCCCCCCCCCCCCCCCCCCCCCCCCCCCCCCCCCCCGCTACGTGCCAGAGCAGTCACAACAATAAAAGACACGGTTGAACGGGACACCTGAGAGGACACCACATCTGAATTATTTAATGGCACGTCCTTGGATGTCATCCACAACTTAATCACCCTTTTAGTAGTAGGGCAGACATTTCTTTATTGGGAAGCGGGGGGGGGGGGGGGGGGGGGGCTGGGGGGGGGGTGGTGCCTGCTGTAAGCTCTCCACATGCAGATCTGTCTTCATGAAGATCATCACTCTTACATTGTGTAGAGAGATTTTCTCCTTTGTGTTGGGCTCGGTATTAGCATTGCTCTCATGAGCTTGGTGTACTCCTCCTGTGGAGATGTGTTTTCATATCCACCAGAATCCTACACCGATGATGTAATACCAACGTATGACCAATGCAATCCGATAAACAAGCCCAAAGATGTCAGAGGATGGCAGCGACGGAAGCAAGGACATTTTTTAAGAGCGTTACCTTCAGTGTTTCTCAAATGGTACGTGTGCCCCTTAGGGGTACTTTGAAGGGTCACGGGGGGCACTTGGAAAATGTTCAAAAAAAAAACAAGGAGAAAGGAAAGAAAGCTTAAACAGAAGATGTTGGAGGTTTTGTGCTTTTTCAAGGGGGAGAAATTAGCCGCGTGTCTTTCCAACATCTGGTCGTCCCGAGGAGTGATGCATAAAGCCTAATTTCTTTTTTTCCTCCCAAAAAATGTGTTGTGCTGGTGAAAGTGGTACTTGGCTGGAAACAGATCTTCAAGGGGGTACATTAGTATAAATACTTTGAGAGCAGCTGGACCAGACAACGCTAAGCTCAACCTGTGTCATTCCCTGGAGAGCCTTATACCGGGGGGTAATTAATGGGAACGGGGATCCCCGGAGAAAAGTCGAGCTATAGGTTTTAGAAAATGTATGTTGACAAGAAGAAATCTATGTGTGTGTTTATTCATTTTGTCCAAGCATCACTTTTGTAAACAGTGTTGGAGAGCATGGTTGGAGTAAATGTTGAGTTGGGAATATAAAATTGTCCTCTTGGCTTTTGCGTGTTTAAAACAAGATGTGAATGATAAGATGTGTTTAATGTAGTGAGAAACATTGATGGCAAATGTATGGTAGTGTGTGTGTGTGTGTGTTTGTGTGTGTTTGTGTGTGTGTGTGTGTGTGTGTGTGTGTGTTTGTGTGTGTGTATGTGTGTGTGCGTGTGTGTGTGTGTGTGTATGTGTGTGTGCGTGTGTGTGTGTGTATGTGTGTGTGCGTGTATGTGTGTGTGTGCGTGTATGTGTGTGTGTGTGTGTGTGCATGTGTGTGTGTGTGTACACACACGGCCAAGAACTCCCATGCATGGCCAAAGATTGAGAAATGCCAATGTTGGAAAAACATATTTCACCTCATTATGAATAAACACATTAATTAATAAGTAGACATAATGTGTTTCTCAACCACACACCCACAAACCAAAGTTATATTATGAAATCATACTTTATAGACTTCAGTGGACAATTTTCTAAGGTTTTAGGGCAAAACATATTTGTCCCTAACTCAACTGAAATAGGATATCTCTCCAGCTGAACAATCTGTTTATGTCACCCAAGTGACATCCATCAACGGCTAGTGTTGCATTCATATTCTGTCCTGCCTTTTTTTAAAGACGCATATCGAGTGGAATCAACCGTGTTATCCAACACTATTAGAATAATAACATATGAAAGAACACACCTACCAAAGAGAGGCAGAAGTCAGGTAGCATTTTATTTTATTTTATGAAAAATATATCAATAAAAGAGAACAGTATATTTACAAAACATATTATATAGCAGAGGTGGACAAAGTACCCATTACCCATCACTTAAAGTATATAGGTTAGACGCCCCTGACTAAGTGAACTTTCCAAGGAAAAGTTGTCCTTATAAAATTTTTCGTGAGTACTTGCTTCGAAAAGTGTGCAAAAGTACATTTTACACACAGCACATTACTATGTCCTTTCCACACAATGTGTTTAGTGAACCGGTTAACGCTATTATCAAAACCACATACTAAACAAATTGTCTTGATTGTAGAACCACAAGTGCTACACACATTTCCGAAGGATAACACTACTATATATAAAAAACACATTATTCTGAAAATGAGACTAGAACAGAACACTGTCGCGGTAGTTCCTGGTAAAACTGTTAGTATGAAATGCAGAAAAGTAGGAGTGTGAGCGGTCCATTTATTTCGAGACCAAATCAGCCGACGGCCGATCAGATTATGTTTTTATTGATGAACCTTTTTTCAAACTTAGCAGCTTAAGAGGTTGTAATTTAACATCTGATACAATGACAATTAGCTGATACAAACAGCCATTGTTCCTGTGTTTGGTCTGCGCTAATCTCACAAATCAGGACTCTCGATTAATATCGAAAGTCTGGTGGCAGACGAGCTCAGATCTGGGTGAAGCGGGGCGTTTAGCTTTTTTCCACTTCCTATTTGTTTCGACCAATCGTGTTGCTGGAGGCGGGGGATCTGTAAGTGCGTAATCGGCGAACATAAACTCGGCCAGCAGTTGTAAACTGTAAACAAAAAGTGTCTGTAAACTAAAGGTTTTACATCAAAACCGCGTAGACTGGCCACTGTAGAAATAGACTTCAAAATGAAAGTCCCCTTCTAAAAGCTTTGTCCACTCGTGCGAATGAGTTTTCTTCGGTTGAATCTCTCCGTGAGGAAACAGGAAACAAGCCGTGGCGCCGCCCCCTTGTCGTTGTTCGGTTTCCGGCGCTGGGCTCGGTGCCGTCTAACCCCAGAAGTTCTGCTATGACATAGACCTAGTAGGACCGCTGGACCCGAGATTAGGTCTGAGCTAATGCAATCATCCATTTAACTCCAGTAAGCTGGTTTTCATCTGCTGCTGCTGCTGCTGCTGTTGTTGTTGTTGTTGTTGTTGTTGTTTTCCATTTCTGGATCCATTCTCGCCAAAGGTATTTGGCATGCTGTCCAGAAGACAAGCAACTTACCAGACACAGGGTTGTGTCTGTGTGGCCAACTGCATTAACAAAACAAAATCTATTTGAGCTGGCTTCAAGGTAACAAGTAACAACATCATTTAAAAAGTGGGGTCTAAAATAGTATATTTGCTTTTGAAATGTAGCCCTTGTGGACTGACAGCAAACCACAAGTAGAAAAAAATCAAATTGACCAAACAAAGAAACAAAAAAACACACACTCAGGTAAAGAAAACACGCACTCAGGTGGCACAGATACATACAAAATGTAGGCCTATACTGCATATTAATAAAAAGTACAGTCATACGTGTACTTGGTGTCCACCGCTGCATATTTCCTGGGGTAAAAGCGGCGTGTTTACCATCACCTCCAGTATGATAACATCAGTATCGGTTCTGTGGTTTGAATCCGTTTAAAAACCGCACTTCACAACTATACTAGAGGGCATGGTGATGTTGCCAAAAACAAGTCTTAAGAGTCCTAGTTCATTATTTCATTTACACTCATGGGGGGGATAAATAACGTCCATAGATGTGACAACATCTTGCTTAAAACAAAAAGACACCGCCTAACAAAAATAAAACTTGTTTTTGACAACATGCTGGTAAACAGGCCACTTCTAACAGACTGGGATGGGTTGGAAACACCTTGATCTCCAAGTGTGCCATGGTGAACATACACAATAAATAAAGGCTAATACAAAACAGACTTTTTTTGCATTAAAAACAACCTGTTTCTATTAATTGAACATTTTTCATTTTTTTCCTACACATCCATAACGACCTCGCTGCTGGGCTTCCCCTCCTCCTCCTCCTCCAGCTCCATCTCCATCTCCATCTGCGGCTGCAGCAGCAGGGTCTGTCTGTACCGCTGCAGCCAGTCCCTCAGCTCGGAGATCCGGTACCCCTCTGGACCGCGTCCGCCCTGGTACACCACCCTGCCGCGGTGCAGCACGTACAGCCGGTCGAAGTAGGCGCCGTACGCGGCGTTGGACTGGTTCTCCATGTTGTCCACCACCACCGCGCAGCCGGGCACCTCCAGGCGCATGAGGCGCGCCGCGCTCAGCCGGTCCTCCAGGCAGCGGTGCGTGGGGATCTGGTAGGGCGCGTCGGAGCTCGCCCAGCCGTCGGACGGGTGCGCCTCCTCGATGTACACCACCAGGTGGTCCGCCGCGTCCTCGTACTGCCGCACCAGGCCGTGGAAATGCTTGAGGCGCGCCATGAACGGCGGTCAGGTGCAGCTGCCGAAGTTGAGCACCAGCGGCCGGTCGCCGCGCGCGTAATCCAGGACGCGGCCGCGCGTCTGGTCGCGCAGCCGCACCACCTCGGTGTTGGGCGCGCAGCGGCCCAGGCGCGCCGCCTTCAGGAAGTCCAGCTTGTGGCCGTGCCACACCGCCTTCAGGGACTCCAGGGTGCACATGCGGTTGGAGTCGGAGACGCACAGCGGCGGGTCCGCGGCGGCGGCGTCGTTGGCGTCGCCATCGCCGCCGCCGCCGCTGTGCGCACGCATCCCGAAGACCCGCTTGCGGATGCACAGAAAGTCCAGCAGCCAGAACATCGCGGCCGCCGCGAGGAACCGCGGCAGCAACGCGAGACACACTATGGCGTTTTTAATGGCTTTGACAGTGTTCATTGTTGGTTGGTTTGGGTTTCCCCCCCCCCAACCCCCTGTTTTTTTTTTGTATTGGTTGTTTGTTTGTTTGTTTGTTTGTTTTCTTTCTCCCCCCTCCCCTCCCTCCCTCCTCTCCTCCTCTCCTCTCTCCTCCTCTGGACAGCAAACAAGGGAGACGCGTGTGATGAGCCGGTCTTGCTCTCCTGCTCCTCCTGAAGTTATATGGGGGACTTACTCGCAACTTCTCCCTCCTTTTTATAGCACCGGTTCGGATGGAGAATGAGTGACACCCCGCCTCCATACAGGGGAGGGGGGAGGCAGGGGGGAGGGAGGGGAGGGGGGCGCCGCCTCACACGGCGGGGGATTACCTTCTGTCAACCCGCAGCAGCTCGGTGTTGCAGCCAACCACCACCACCACCGGGGAGGAGGATGGGTGAGGAGCCCTTGGCGCTGGAAGTGTGGCGAGGGGGGGAGAGAGGGGGAGAGGAGGGAGAGGGGAGAGGGGGGGGAGAGGGAGAGAGAGGAGGGGGGGGAGTCGAGAGAGAGGGAGGAGAGAGGGAGAGAAAGGGAGGGGGAGAGAGAGGGAGAGAGAGGGAGAGAGAGAGAGAGAGAGAGAGAGAGGGAGGGGGGGGGGGGGGGGAGTGGGGGGGAGAGCGGGAGAGAGAGAGGGAGAGAGAGGGGAGAGAGGGGGAGAGAGAGAGGAGGGGGAGGGGGAGGGGGAGGGAGAGGGAGAGAGAGGGAGAGAGGGGGGGAGAGAGGGAGAGAGAGGAGAGAGAGAAAGAGGAGGGAGGGGGAGAGAGAGAGGAGGGAGGAGAGAGGGGGGAGAGAGAGGGAGAGAGAGAGAGAGGTAGAGAGGGGGAGAGAGAGAGAGAGAGAGAGAGAGAGAGAAAGAAAGGGAGGAGGGAGAGAGAGGGAGAGAGAGAGAGAGAGAGAGAGAGAAAGGGAGGAGGGGGAGAGAGAGAGAGAAAATAAATAAAAATGCGCACATGCATGAGATTAAAGTAATAATTTGTAGGGTGGTAAAGTGTGTATATGTGTGTCTGTGTTGGAGTATTTATTGACGGTTAATTGAATAAAAGCCTCGGGCCGTTGTTGTTTGTTTTCTGTTTGTTGGAGCCAAAATCATGAACCGTTATCCTGTTGAGTTGTTGTTGCTGTTTTTTAATATATAATATATATATACCGTGTCTGCCTATAGGCTATACTTTTATGTAGGCCTATTTTATAGCCACTGATATAAGTGTGGTCTGTTCAGTGCGTCTTACTGTTAAATGTGTTTTATGTGTGATGATAGGATACACTTAACTCACCAATCATGAGAGGAATCACGTTACAAACTTTACTATTTTTTTTGTTGTTGTTGAAAGATGACATGTATGATGTGAAGATCATGTGGCTTAGTTCATGTGGAAACGAAAAACAAAGCCTATTATAAACGGTAAAGTAGCCCACATTGGATATGTACATAGAAACATAGAGCAACGTACAGCGCCCATGCGCAAGCGTAGACATTTAAAAACCTGAGAAAACAAGAGAAAATGCGCGCATAAAATGTATTATTTTAATAGTGGCAACATTAGATGTCCGCTCATATATCTTCAGGTAACATATTTTACGACACTACAGTTGATTTAGGCTGTTGCATTGTTTTATTTATTTTATTAATTAAAACTCATATTGTTGCTCTTTTCCGTTCGTGTCGTCATTACTAAAATCAATGCCAAACATGTAACTCAAAGTGACTAATGTTTCCCTCCATTATACGTTTGAAAGCAGTGTTCACATCAGTACAACCGTCTGGGATCTGCACAGCAACTTCATAGCCTGACTGTAAACGACAAACCAACATTTGTACTGTCCCTGATTCCCCAAGAGCTCAGGAAGAAAGAAGGCCTAATAGGAATAGATACAATGAAAAGGTCACGATGAAATGACCCCATATTTCCACTTCCCAATCAGAGGCCGCACCAACAAACCGTCCTTTTAACATCGTTATCATCAAACACAAAAAGCCCAATTAATAGAGAGTTGTAACAAAGAACAGGGTTTTATGGAAGCAATTAGAGTGAGAGATGGAGAGACTATGAACCATTGTTATTATTATTATAATTATATTATATCATTATAGGTGACACATGGTTCTTGCTAAGCAGATATGTACTTCTGACAGAGATCAGGAAATGTCACTTCTCTGACTGCAGCGCCCGGACGAGTTTTGAGTCACGCAGACGAGGTCAGGACTCTGTTTATTGTAAGTTGTCGACGGTAGTTGTCACGCTGACAGTATGACCCCATTGCTCAGTTATTTCTTGTGAAGCGCTGTCCGTTTGATCTTTTACAAGATCAATGCGTGATCAAGCAATATTTATACATTTATACCGATGACACATGTGTGTTGTGCCCCTTAGGCACACATTCATGTTAATAAGCCCTGAGACGTCATGTCTGTTTAGCTGACATGGACAGTAGTCTTAAGTGACTAGCACACACACACACACCCACATGTTAAGTATTATGTGTTATATATCTGCAACACATTTACATAAAAATATCATCAGTGAATTATTCCCTTTCATAAACAAAAAAGCATTACATTTAACAAAACTATCTCAGCTTTCCTTGGCTTTCCTTTGTTCATTTGCTTCCTTTCATGTGTAATAAGACATGTTTTCCACTTCAGCTAAACATAATACACCGTAATTACATGCGCTGATCTTCATTTCCATATTTTAACAGCCAAGATTTCTTGGCTGTTAACACTGACGCCTCAAAGAGTTGCCAGTGTGAGTATATAAGTTAAACATAAAGTGTACTTATGATTACCAATCATACGTTTGGTTCTCTGGGTATTTGGTGTCTCTTTTATATTGGTTCACTCTTATGGATAAAACTGAGTATCAACACACGACTGCTATCGTTGGCCGAAATAGTTCCAGCTTTGCTCAATGCTCGGTATTCTGTGCAAAATGTATGAATGTTATTCTTGAGTTATTCATATGTTCTTGCGTTATTCTTATGTTATTCTTACTTCTTAAGTTTCTACAGCATACCTGTGCTGTATGAAAAATCTGTGGCATGGAAGATGTATTAAAACTAGGTTCATCACCGATTTCTTCATTATTGCTTTACTTCATTACGTCACTAGTGTTCCTGGATACACCTAACATATTTAGTAGCGCTAAAGTGAACCAAAAATGTTTAATACAGATGTAACAGATGTACAGATGTAACAGTTTCCAAATAACATCTGGATTACATTTGTGGCGCCCCCTAGGGGACAGCAGGACAACATCACCACCCCTCGAGTGAGACCAAGAGTGAGGGAAACTCCTAATGCACATCTAGGGGAACACACACGGAAAAGTAGATATGCTTTATTATTAATTTTTTTTCTGTGAGAGGTAGATGGTTGGATAGCGACAGACATACATAAATAGACACACTACTTGTAAAGCCACAACAATACTAGTGGGGTTGTGGTCCAAGCACAGTGAGGTGGGTCACATAAACCAGGAGCTTGAGCTGAGTAAAATGGAGCACCTCTATTTACACTAGGATGGGGCCGACTGGCGCTGTCCCATCCGATTGGGTCGTGGCTGTTTATCTAACTTTAATGGCAGGAATTGCTGTGTGTGTGTGTCTGCCCTCTGCGTGTCTCCCATTCTGTCGATTATCTCAACGTATAGGTGGGGATTGGGATGGTGACCTGCTGTGCTCCAGCTGGATCGCCTACGAGGGCTGGCTCCCTGTGCTGCCTCCGCTAGAGCGCCAGGGACCTCTGGGGTAAGGTCTGGATCGGGTCGCCCCCCTTGGCAGAGTGCCAGGCTCACAATGTTCTTCCTCCAAGAGCAGGACCAAAGAGTCCCCATCTCCAGAGGAACCAGAGGAAGAACAGCCAAAGGTTTACCCGCTCTAGTTCCCAAGGGATATCTCTCAACTCTGTACGGTGGTCCTGACGGACTGGACCATCTTCATATTCAGGGGGTGACGGAGTACAACCACCATGGCCTTGGGGCCGGCGGACCACTTTGTATACGCATTGAAAACCAGGATCACTGACCCACTTGTTGTGCTTCTGGTTGTGCCTGGCCGTTTTAGCCCCCAGCCGCTGTCGCACATGGTTGTATGCTGCTGTTAAAACTCTCTTGGTGCTTCTGGACCCATTCCTCAATGGTCTCACTGGATAGCTCTTCCCCAACCCCATTCAAGAGGAAGTCTACTGGTAACCGGGGCTTACACTCAAAACTAAGAAAAGATGTGCTCATTCCAGTAAACTGGTGAGTCGTGTTTTAAGCATACGTGAGTTGGGGAAGATGGCGAGCCAGCGTCTCGTTTGTATAGGAGGCAGGTATGCAAGAGGTTACACAACGTTTTGTTAAAGTGTTCACACCATGACCATTTCCTTGTCCATGATAAGGAGTAGTCCTGCTTTTTTAGATGCCATAGATCTTACAAAGCTGTCTGTTCAGAGCACTTTTAAAGTTCGTTCCCTGATCAGTTCAATTCAGTTCTTTATTGAATGGATGTCACCAGGAGCACTAAAGAGATGGAACCAGTGGTGGACCAGAACCTCAGCCACAGTACAAGCTTGCTGATCTCTAGTCGGCATAGCCTAGCTGTACTTTGAAAAGACATCAGTGAGTACAAGTACGTTTCCCTGCCATCACTAGCAGGCTCTATAACTGTAAAGTTGATGGCCAGGATTTCCTGGGGTCAGGAGTTAAGGAGACTACCCTGGTTTGCTTTGGTCTTTGGCTGACCCTCCTTACTTAGTTGCAACACCACTCCTTTACATCTTTCTCCATGTTTGGCCAAAAGCAACGACTCTGAGTCATTTGGAGGGTATGGTTCACCCCCTGGTGGCCATGGCTATCATTGAGGACGTCCGTCTGAAGGCACTGTGGAAGGACAAACTGGAATATTTCTCCCCCTCCCCCTGGTGGAAAGATACGGCGATACAACACAATGTCTCGGTGCACCACTGACATATCAGCTCTTTAGTCTCAGAGGATGAAAGGTTCCTTTTCTCAGCTCTAAGGAGCCTGCCTTCTTGTCGGCACTTCCACAGTGAACCAATCACTGGGTCCTGTCTCTGTAAGGATGCCAAGGCTTCTGGCAAACGCTGAGGGCCAGCTGAAATCTTATTGGTCAGAGCATCACGGACCTCCAGCTGAGACTTTGGGGCACCTACAGCCCAACCCAGGCTTAGGAACAGCAGTCCCTGGCAGAAGAGGGTCAAGAGATGCCTAGATAAGGCATCGGCATTCCCATTGCTTCACCCTGGGCAGCTTGATGGTCATGTCAAAAGACGCCAGCTGGGATGCCCACCACTGCCCCGAGTCGGGCGGTCTGGAGGTAGCTAAGGAGGTTGTTGTCGGTAAACACAGTGAACTCGTGTCGATATTCCTGAAACTTCTTGGGAACTGCCCACTTCAAACCCAGCAGCTCGAGTTTCATGAAACTATACTGCCCTAAAAAGCAAACCGCAGTATTTCAGTCAACAGTGAAACTTAAGTAGATTAGTGGAAATATGAATAATAATATCTAATTGATTCAATGATTCAATAAGTAATATTTCCCCCCCCCCAAAAAAAAATTCCCAATATTTGCCAGAATCGCCAAAAAAGCCAATGCTGTGCTCTGCCGGTATTACTATGAATTACAATACAAGTACAATAAGTAAAGTACAAAGTACAGTATCTAGTGTTCAATTCAGATATCTTGTTTTTATATCTTGGAACATTTTTTTCATTTGTTACTACGTTCTATTTGTTTCTAATTGTTTTATTTAGATGTCTATATGTGTTCAAAGTTTAGGTTATGAGGACAACAAAAAAGGACAACAAAAGTATTAGCCTATTTTGTTGGAATATCCACTTAAATTAAGTTAAACCAAGATGATGTATTATCTTTCTCATCTTAATCAGTATCATCTTCAACAACAACTTAATCTCCATCACTTCATTGGTGGTTACATAGAATACCAAGGCGGACCACAGTATCTGCATGGGAAACTGCAGTTACTGCAATTTTTACAAAAACAGAGCAAGATTGAACCAAGATACTTTGTCACGAGATAAAACGTATATCCACAACTTAATTTTGAGTCATAACTCAATTTTGCCAAAAGTCGTGGATACTGCAGTTTGCCTTTACAGGGCAGTATAGTTGTCCATGTTCTGGTCACCACAGTTTAGACCTTTTCCCGTACGAATCATCTGAATTCTTTGCTTCCCCATATTTCTAACCTGTCATCATATCACCTTTTTTTATATATATCCCTGATTTTTGGCTTGGTTACACATATCCATCTCAATCCTGTCACCGCCGCATAATATCTTCCATCTATCTCTCTCAGTCTGCCAGTTCTCCCCAGTCTGCCAGTTCTCCCCACCCCCACACTCTTTTGCCCTCTACTCCCCTTTAACGACACTGTCGAACCCATATTATCACCCCGTTAACTGAACCCTCTCCTCATTCCCACAGACACACAAACTAAAAAAGGATGTGTGTTCTTCTTCTTCTTCTTCTCCGTCTTTTTCCTTTCCTTTTAAAGCGTATACCTGCTGCTTGTACATTTGGTATCTGTTATGTCTGATAAACAGACAGACTCTAACCCACATACGGTTACCTTCGGTAAACTCTGCTGGGTTCTTGGCAGAGGCGGACGGTTCATCCGAGGACAGTGCCGATCTGGGAAAGGAGCCCCTTTTATCTTTTTTTTTCCTTGCTTACTTATTGAGATGGCGGTGCTCCAGAAACCGCAACTGATGAAATGTCCTAATGACTAGCGCTGCAACAAAAAAAAAAAGGAAAAGGGAAGGCAAAAAAAAGAGAGGGTGTATTTTAATGATAAAGCTTGAACGCTGGCTTCTTCTCTTTCAAGTCCCTGATAACTCCTATTTGTTGTGCACTAAATGAAATACAGGGATGGGATAGCTGCCGCCTCCCTCTTCCTCTTCTTTCACAAGGCTTTTTTTTTTTTTTTTCTAAATCAAAGAACACAAATGTTCCAGCTCAACTTGAATGAACTGCTGTTGCCTGCCCCATGGGCTGTTTGTATCTCAGCAACTGGCCGACCAATGGGGAGTGGCGTAATATGTTATAATAATCTGTTTCATCTTGCGGCATCTTTCATCATCTATCTAACACACTCTACATCTATCTATCTATCTATCTATCTATCTATCTATCTATCTATCTATCTATCGATCTATCTGTCTATCTGTCTATCTATATGTACACACACATAAACACATGATATAGATACTGTATATTGCTAGATAAAAATAGTGCCTGGTCATAAAAGGGGGCTGGTTATAGCTGTGTGAGCTCAAGCAAGTATCTCACATGAATAGTATAGTACACATAGGATTTCTCAGGTCAAGCTACATTTTTGTTTTAATGAAAGCTATTCAATTTAGTTAATTATTTCTTTCTGAATTGGAGCTGAAGTGTGGCATTCAGCGAAAGCAATGTGATTCCCATTCTTTAGAGATAGATAGGACCTGTTGCGTGGAGACCCAAATGTTATTATAAGGAAGCAGAAATGAAAAGTAGTTGGTGCATCCAGGTATGCTCCTTTCTTTTAAAGGGTTAGCTCAGGATTTTTCACTTTTTCGTTTTTTGTGATCCTTCACAGGCAAGAGCAGTGAGACCGCCTTTTTTGGCGATCAGTTCAGTGATCCCGCGTATACGTACCCGGTACCGGTTAGGATTAGCACGCTGATGTAAATAACGTGCCAGAGCATTAGCTCCACAACTCAACTGAATACAGATTCCAGATAATTTAATGTGTGTATATCTGGAATAAACTACATTAAAAAGGTGAATTCCCAAAACGAGAATTCAGCTTATTTTACAAGCAGTTACTACAGCACTGTTTCCAAATAAGCGTTTCTTCTCCTGCTGGGCTGTGTGCGATGAACCAGGCAGCCCCGACAATAACAATACAACTGATTTGAAGAAGCTGAAGAACAAGCGGTTATTTGTAACAAAAGACTGATGCACTGGAGGAACACAAAACAGCCCAAACTAAATCCTGAACTAACCCTTGAAGCTTGAATAGTTAGTATACTGATGTTGACAATGAAAAAGAGAAAACGATGATGCTAACAGGTGGTAGGCCTATACTGTGCAGAAATACAATTAACATACAATATACATATATATATATATACATTTCACTGCAACTTTTACACAGGATAGTACATGTCCAGAGATAAGTGGAAAACATGGCGGTGAGTCATGTTATAAGATTACTATGAGACAACTATTTAACTATTCAACTATTTAAACTTGCTGTCATTAAGATGTAGTTAAATTAAACTACATCATAATGATAAAAAGCCTGCATCAAAGTTTTTGTACCTATACACTGGCAGCTCTGGTAATTTCCCCATTTCCCTGGTCTGAATACATTGCACCTTGTGACCTAATCTTATTCATCACACTTAACAGTAAAAGTACATGGCTCCTTTGTGCGACGCCGGCCTTTTCTTCCCCTCCAATGTCTAAGCTTTCCTGATGGACATTTGTATTGCCGAGTTAAGACATCTGAGCGCGGCGAAGAAATGCCCTCACACGGCTCGGTCGCCGCTGTTTGCATGAGCCTATTAGCACACACACCCATCTGTGTCCCCGCCGATGCCAGATGGGAGCAGCGAGCCGGGCACTTCGAGCAACTGGAGACGGGCCGTCGAGGACACCGCGATCAGCCGGGGGAGAACCAGATGGATGAGCGGAGAGACAGGACAGGACTGACACTGCGCCGAACGCGGCGGGCCGGGGCTGAGCTGTGCGTTTAGCTTCCCTTAGCTAGCCCTGACCACCTAACCCCCCCCCCCATCCTCCTCCTCCCCGAGGAGAACAACTGGAGTATCCCTTCTTTGGACACACCACATGTTCATTGGACCATTGAGAAAGAGAGTGACAGTAGTATACATGGTGGTGATGACTTTTACTTAGAATGATGTCATTATGAGTCATTGTTTTAATAAATCAATCAAAAGCTGCACTCCCATCTGTTGACATTGACAAATAGCTTAGTCTATATGTGCACGCAATATTGCCAAATACCCAAACAGCAATACATCAGAAGTCATTTAACTCCAGCTTGTTATCTGCTTCTGCAGATACATCTCACCAGATCAGACTTGTATGAGGCAACTGCATTTCCTGTCTACCTTTTTGGCTCAACCGGCATGACAGCCCTATATCTGTTGGGCACTGTCACTGACTCACTGAGTCACTGAGTGAGCGAGTGACAGAGGTACACCATTGGTCGGAGTGAGTGATGACGGGGTTGTTGTTGTCACACGGTCCAGCCACATACTAGGTTTTGACCTAGTCTTGTTTGTTAACGGTCTGAAATTAACATCATTTCTCATATCTTATCACACCAGTCTGCCAAACCACGACAGTGTGTCTATCTGCGCATGCTGACACTTCATGAAACCAATAATAGCAATTAAAAGTGGTCCTCCAGCACCCATGGTAATAAGCTTTATGTAACGGACACTGCAGCCCCACGCTAGCCTTGACGCCGTGCCAACAAGCGCACTGTGTGATCCCTCTACTTAATCACACACACACACACACACACACACACAGCGTGAGAGAGAGCGGGAGTGAGAAGCACACACACACACATCGCCATAATGCAAGTATGTAGTTGCAGTACACACACTTCATTGAGCTACAGGTGTTAGTGACATGTTTATGTTTGCCCTGATGAAAAGATGCGAATAAAGATCTATATTTCAGCGCAATTGTTTGATCCTGCGCAATCGGCAAGCGGATTTTGTGCAGCTTTTAATTAAAAACGTTTATTTTATTTTTTTTTTTTCCAATTCTTTCGTTTTTTTTATTTCTTATTCCTTGTACTTTACATTTCTTCCTTTTCTTGTTTATTATCTTTTAACGATTGCCCTTTTAATGTTTTTACATGTGATGCCTTCCTTTGTAAAGCGCTGTGGCCCTATAGCCTTGTGTTTGAACGGTGCCATATAAATACCCTCGCCTCGCCTTATAACTCCATCAACTACAATCAAATCTCTCGGGGGAGGCCACCCCTGTCAACCCCCTCCCCGCAGCCCATAAAGAGTCATTGGCTCGGCCTCTAAGCCTACAGAGAGCAATAAAGAGTTTAGTTAACGGGAAACAAAATGGAGGCCGGGCTATTATAACTACAGTTGAATGACCATAAGCAGGGGCAATTAACACCTCGTCCTGCTGCCACGAGTGCTGGAGGAACAGTGGGGGGAGGATTAATGGGCTGAGATGGCGCACTAGCACGAGAGCGGAAGCCCCTTAAGAGGCCTACTGCGTCAAAGCCACGAAGCCTTCATGGCTTCATGTCTCTCCCCGTCTCCTTACACCGTTCCTCTGTCATCTCGTTTCTCGCTCACACGCGATGGAGGCGACCGGGAGTCATCGCGGTGAGACCCGAGGTTGACATCGAGACACTGGATGTGTGAAAACAAGCGGTTCGTTCGACTTGTAGAAGGAGATGTTTACGTGCCTCGAGTTTGTCCTGTGTATGCAAAGGCGTTGGCGTTTTAATATTTTCAAACATAAGACAAGTTCGTGATGTAGATCGACGCTGTGTCAACATGTGGACACGGTGTGCTTGGGGATACGACCACAGAGCAAGCGGGAGACGATGCGGATCTTCAGGCAAGACAGCTCGCGATAAAAAGGTAGAAATAACGACACTGTGTTTAAACAAAAAAGTTATCTGGAGTGGGGTAGCCATCGAAAGTGCTGAATCATCACAAAGCCCTTGAATCTGCACTATTGCACCTTACAGTGTAAGTGTGTAAAATGTACTTATGCTAATGTACCGTTAAAACATTAAAACGTATAAAAGGAATAGTTAAGCGCGATAAAAAAAAAACTTTGTTGTATGTTGTCATTAGTCCTCCTATGAACGAGCGTGTCACACAAGCACGTGTGGGAGAACTAAGACCATACATCAGACACGATTAAAAGTTAATGTTGAAGTTTTGCATTTACAACAACACACTCAGTTGTGGCAGGTGACCTGGCCGCGCGCCCCGCCGCACGCCCCGCCGCACGCCACCTAAGTGGCTTCGCTGGGCTCCTCCGGCGGGAGGACACAAGTCGATGTGTTGTATACCCATTTATTGGAGAGTTGGCAAGATGTTACAAGCCAGAGCAGATGGAACAGTGCTGTCATGACTCTCCCCGAGAGTGTGTGGTGATCGCTGGTTTATCCTGGGTGCCGCATCTACAAGCGTCCGAATAGATTGGGATACACAGTACATAACGACAAGAAATACACAAATATAAGTGATATTCGTCAGTATTTATAGTTTCTGTCATTTTTTTCTCTCCCTCTTTGCCTTTGCCTTGGCTTTGTAAGACACCCCGGTGAATCCTGGCCCTCACGCTCTTGTTTCAAAAGAATGACAATTCGGTGCTGGCCTGCTCCATCAATACCCTATCTGCACCCCCCCCACCCCCACCCCCACCCCCACCCCCACCGCCACCGCCACCGCCGCCCCCCTTTCATCTGCCAGGACATATTAAGACAGGCGGTACGGTGGTCCGCCACGGTCTCCTCATGAAACTGTTTAAGCCCCCCTGCTGGGAACTTGTGCTGGTTGTTTGAGGCTCTGTTGCTGTGTTCAGAGAGAGAGAGAGAGAGAGAGAGAGAGAGAGAGACCCTTACTGTGCTGACGTGCAACATTAACTGGCCCGACTCGCCCTCCATACATGTGTGTGTGTATTGAGTGATAGATAGATTATGTGCTTTTCTTATGTAGGGCACAGTGGTGCTCTTGTTGTTTGCAGGACAAGAACAGGTGTTGTAGGTGTCTGCGATCGCAGACCACTTCACACAACATATGTGTATTATATGGAAATAGAAGAGCATACATAGAACGACCCGGCCACCAAAACATGCTGGGATTCCTTAATGAGCGCGAGCCTGAGCGTGTGACAGCTGAGGTTCACACCAAACACAACGAGACGGAGGGCAAATCAGATGTTTCATTGTTACACAAGATGATAACAGGATGATAACAGCCGTGTAATCTGTTATGTACAGACAGTTTGGGAGGCCAAAGTGACACACACACACACACACACACACACACACACACACACCTGGACCTGACCTCAAGCATGTGTAAGAATTAAGTATGAAATGCTAAGATTGCATTAAACACATATTTAGGGGGCCAGGGGCCCAGTGTGAACTTAATGGCTCAATTGGTGTGCGCTGAGAAATGAGTTCAGCTTGGGGCAGATTCATCCCAAAAATAATGAGCAATTTATTACTAGAGTACAGTTTAAAACCCTGGGAAACAGTAGACAATAGCCCATTTTAATCTCGACAGAAACCTACAAGCAAGACAAAGGCAGAGGTGTTCTAGACAACGTCATTTATTTGTAGGCCCATGTTTGGGTGTTTAAAGCACAAATAACCCGGTGAGATGCTGAAAAACACTGCTACAAACGGGTGTCTATATGCTAGTGGGAATGTTGCCAACATGTGCATACAAACCACAGACCGTATTTCAGCCAAAACAGGGGCCGAATCAGGGTCCCTTCAGACTCTGGGCCCTGCAGTGCAGAAGTGTAATTCTTATTTTTCCTCCATGCTTCACCTTTCTGTGGTTGTATTTTATTGCTCATTTTCAGTGGAGGCTTTGGGAGTTGCGGTGGTCTTTTGAAAAAAAAAAACATCTTCTGCGCAAATTACCAGCTTTAATACTAATACTTTAATACTATACTTTAATACTTTAATACACTGAGACGCAGTGGTAAACACAAAAAAATAAAAAAGGCAAGAGAGCGAAATGTGAAATGTCTTTTAGGTTCCAGAATTGGATGATTAAAGTCTTATCTTTAATTTCGATGTGTGTGTAAGAAATTGTTGGAAAAGGGACCCTGTTCGATCGTTAGGCTAACGCGCTTACAGGTAAATTATTAAGGATGCTTTCCGAACGTGTATCTGGAAAAAAACAAAAAAAACTGCTGCTGTCCTCCCACACAGTCGAACAAAACTTTGTGTGCTAATCCCCGCGTCCTAACAGTCTCGTTACATAAGGAGCCAAGCGTCCACTTTCAATTTGCAATCCCATTTTTAATGTGTTTGTGGGGGAGGTGGGAGGGCTTTTTTTTGCAAGAAACAAACAGCTACTTACAAACAGAAGGAATTACAAGGCAATGAGGATGAGGTTAGAAACACAGGCGGTGGTGCGCAGTCTATTTATTCAGGATTAACCGCATCAAAAAAAGATAATCAGAAATGCGAGTCTTGTTCTATCACGGAGTCGCGCACACATTTAAAACTGGTTACTTGCCGTTTAAGCCTTTTCACATACATTTTAAACATGTTTGCCTCCGTCCTTGCTGAAGGGAAATCGTAGTTAGGCCTACCGGCTAGATCAATGGGGCATGATTTAGGAGAAGCCGATGGGGAGATCACAGGCCTCCGCAATCAATGACTACATCCATCTCACCCATACGACGCGGTTCAATCTTCGTGGCTAATTCAGACGGAGGAGAGGGCTGAGTTGCCTTCCCTTTATAAACAACATCCACTCTACCGGTTACATATAATACATATTTTTGCCGAGACAGTGGAGGGGAAAAAGCAGACATCTGTCATCACTTTTAGACTCAGCGTAGCAGACAGAACACAGAGAGTTGGCCTCCTGCCCTGCTGGTTTTCTGAGTTTATTTCTCAACAATAAAATTCGTATAACTACAATGGCTGTTGTGAGTTCACTTCTTAAATTGATGTTGAATAAAAGGTTAGTAGTCAATTCAACGTGAAGACATGTAAAACTCAACCGATGGCTATAATCCCTTTTTCCCTTTGGATCTTTTGATTCGAAATTATTGTTTTTTTTCGGCGCAGAAGTGAAAACAATGATGCATGGAATGGAAAATCTCGCCCAAAGTCACTCAATTCACCCCCTCTCGGTTGGTGGTTGGCCGAATACTAAACTTAATAAATCACGGCAGTAAAAACGCCTACAGAGATGTAACTAGGAGCTTGAAACAAAACACGCGGTTAGCCCAGAATATCTTCCTTTTTTTTTTTCTTTTTTTTTTTACAGTGTAATGTGGTCTTGTTTTATTGGGGACACTTTTGAGGAAATGGACATGAAGGAACATGTTGAGGACATGACCTCCATGTGCCGGAGAGGCGGTTAAATCCCTGCTATCGCGTTACCTGCCGTTAAGCACTGCACTTTCAAAGCACTGTTAACGGTGGCGATAACTCCATACGCAATACATTTCACGCCAAGCAAAATACATGACAGTGTGTGCTTGTTATTCCCTCCGTTGTAGGGTCCATTCGTCTGCTGCCTGTTTAATCGGGGTTTTCGTGAGTGCGCACGCGTGTGTGTGTGTGTGCGTGTGTGTGTGTGTGTGTGTGTGTGTGTGCGGTCTCCTGGTTAACTACCTCCGATCAACCGTGTGCTTTATCAGTGTTATTTTGTGCCATTTCAAATGACATTCTTCTCAATTATTTAGGACACCGAAAGAAAAGCCAAGAGAAAAAAGTTCCCGTCTGAAAGTGCTCCTTTAGATCTCTCTCTCTCTCTCTCTCTCTCTCTCTCGCTGACACGCTGCTGTGAGTGGGCAATGCAGCAATGAAAGCTAATACTAAGCAGACAGTGGGAGAGGGGGAGAGAGGGAGACGGACAGACAGACACAGAGAGAGAGAGGGAGAGAGAGAGAGAGAGCAAGAGAGAGAGAGAGAGAGAGAGAGAGAGAGAGAGAGAGAGAGAGAGAGAGAGAGAGAGGGGGAGGGAGAGACAGACAGACAGAGAGAGAGAGAGGGAGAGAGAGAGAGAGAGCAAGAGAGAGAGAGAGAGAGAGAGAGAGAGAGAGAGAGAGAGAGAGAGAGAGAGAGAGAGAGGGGGAGGGAGAGACAGACAGACAGAGAGACAGAGAGCGAGAGAGACAGAGAGAGACAGAGAGAAAGAGAGAGAGCGAGGGAGAGAGAGAGAGAGAGAGACTAAGTAGAAGACTCAGCTGTGTACTTGCCATTTCATCCATCCAAGGTTCAGGCGAGGACAAGACTAGCACACTCACTGCCTTGAGATTAGTCTGGGTGTTTTGAAAGGGAGCCGAGGGAAAATGGTGGGTGTTCAGCAGATCTGACAGCGTCGTATCAACAGTGACGACTGTCTACAGATTGTATGGGGTTTCAAATGCGTGACATGAAAGTATATCATCTGACAAAAAAAGTGGCCTTGGCTATTTTTTTTCAAATAGCACATTTGGTTCTGATCACTTGCTCACGCATTGATCACACGATAAACAGCCATGTTAACAGTAGCATTTGTATATGGGTGAGCTATATGAACGTTTGGGGATCTCTATGGTTGATGGATCTCACATAGTGTAATATATATTATTAGCTAATTAAGGCTCTGATCATTCATATTTTTGACATTTGACAGCCTCTCATCAAAACTGTCCATTGCGATGGCGGTTCTTTCCATTTTTCATTTCTTTGCGATCGAAGACGGACTCGTGTCGGATGAAAACCAACCGCCGCATTGTTTGTACGTAAGTGACATCATCATCATCATCATCATCAATCATCATCATCATCATCATCATCATCATCATCATCATCATCATCATCATCATCATCATCACCGTTTAGACCACAGCGTTCGTTCTGGGATTGGATCTCGACAACGTGACACACACTAAAACTATGAGAGAGGCTGATATATATATTTCACAGTTTGTAGCAGAACTTTGCAGTTGATTCACTGTCGTTTAACAAAATACCTAAAGCATATGGACCCATCCAACCAAACGAGAGCCCCATCCCCCAGTTACTCCACCTATATTGTTTTTTTGTGCAGTAACTATGCACCAATCCATTATCTCCACAAAAAAAAGCCTACTTTGCCGCCAGGGATGAGGGGGCCTCTTTCTCTAGCGTACAACATGGAGCTTTCCAGGAATCAGAGGGGCCGTTAACCTAAAACAGCCTCGGCTTGCCAGAAAAAAAAAAACCTTTGAATGTCCGCCCAACAGCTTGCCCATGAAATGGCCAGTCAATAGTTCTGGTGAGCGAGATCTAATGGATGATGTTGGCCTTTCACCCAGAAATGGCCGGTTGCGTTTTGCAAGGATAAACGAGGGACGTGTTCGGTTTATGGTATTAATGTATGTACAGAAAAAATGTACAGAAAAAACCCAACTCAAGACAGGAGTGATAAATTAGGAATCTCAAAGCAGCACAGGAGAGAGCGTAAAGACGTCCCATGCGGTACAGCATCCCGCTATATCCCAGTGTTACGTTTTACCCGATCTTTATTCTTCTTCTACCTTAGCTTAACTTTAACTATGTTCACAGCTGTCTTCTACATTTGATGTCCTCTTTAGTGACACATCTCTTTCCCCTTCCTCTTGTGAATTACTTACAGTAAATTTCACAGAGGAGCCCCACTTGACTCTTTTTTCCCCCCCTCTTCTTTTACTATTTTGACATTTTTCCAGAGGACAGTGAGGGTTGATTAAAAAAGGCTGCAGTTTTTAGGGGTTTGCAAATGCTCACCACAAATCCTCGTTTCACTTGGATTAAGCACAAATGAATCATTTCCAGTAGAGACAGAGGGCCTGCGAAATAAATCTTTTTACTGGAATACAAAAAAGTGTATTGTGTGACAGTAAACATGACTCACTGAGATGTGGAGCTGTAGATCGAGATTGTAAGTCTGATACCAAGGCCAACACAGGAAAATGAAATGCTCTTTGGTACTGCGACTATAAATTACAAAAGGTACGATTTCAGCAAATCCTTTGAAAAGTTAGTTACCCTGCAAGGGATTTTTTTTTCAACTGCTTTTATTTTGAAGTACCCAGCATAATGATAAAAGAAATGTTTTCGTCTCGATTAAATCTGAGAATCAGCAACTCTGGGATAGTCACCTCCAGGGAGTTGATTTGGGTGTTTTAGTAATTTATACATTTATTTAACAGCATTAGGATAAGTTAGAAAATGATACATTAAGTCTATTTTACAGTATTTTACAGAATGTACAGAACTGTGCGAGTTCCCACATTACAGTGTGTTTAAGTTTATGTTATATAGGTATATGCACAAAACCATGGGAAGCATTTGGCATAACATTTTCTTTTTTTGTGTAGTACATTGAACCAGCTATAACCTCTCTTCCCCGGTTAAAGCAATGCATGTGTCTAAACCTAGGGGACTAAATGATCATAAATAAACACCGTTGGGAAGGTGGTTCAAGGGCCGGTAAAAGCATATTCAATATGTCCTGGAACAAATTGTACCATACAGCTTGTGAAACAAACAGGCACAAGCATAACAGACAAAGCACTAAAACACACATTTTTGTATTCAGCACACTATCCACCTCGAGTATTATTTAATCGAACACAGTAGTTCATGGTCACTTTGTGAGTTGAAGAGGATGATGATGAGATGGAACAACAGTCAGACTAGACAACATTCAGCTGAGACACACAGGGCATTATTGGAGGATTATGTACACACCAGAGTTTATGACATGTGATTATCTTTATTGACTAGTCAGGTATCAGTGTTATTTTTTTTCCTCCCCGGCCACGGGTGCGGCAAACGCAATTTATATTCGATTTAAACCTTCTCTTAAAAAATACCGCCGTGAACAAAACAGTTCTCCATTCCTGGTTGTGTAGGAGTACGTTTTTTTTTTCCTGAAGGCCAAGAAGTGACACGCTTAATTTATCTTGGAATTTGTCAAGATCTCCTAAAGCGTTCTCCTCATTCCTCCTGTGGCCATCGTTTCTTGGAGAAACCAAGAACCTCCTC
The DNA here is from genome assembly GCA_030340625.1 of Merluccius polli. NCBI lineage: Eukaryota > Metazoa > Chordata > Actinopteri > Gadiformes > Merlucciidae > Merluccius > Merluccius polli. Next base: position 429,292 of record JAOPHQ010000852.1, on the reverse strand, counting down.
ATCGCTGCACGTTTCTACCAATAACTCAAACGGGTTATTTGAGGCCAGAAGTTTGGAGTGCCTCGAGAAGCCCAGCGCCACATTCATACCCGTCATTACGATATGATCAATGCCATTGTTGTTTCTTTTATACAGTAGTAGACACCGCTTGCAGCACCAGCATGATAGGAGTTTAGAGTACTATTACTTGGACTTTGAGTAAGCCTGCCGATTACTGCTGTGACTCATAACTAATATGTCTAAAACACATCATAAAAGTCTCCTGCAAGGGGCCTGTTCAGTTTCGGACGTCAGATGTGCTTAATACGGTCCAGACAAGTGACTGTAAAATACACATAAAAGCATCAGATTTCAAAAATGAAAATCTACATCAAGAATGAGCCGATAAAGCAGATGTGGATATACAACGCGAACCTACAGGACGACATGTGTCACAGATGTGGATATTCGACACACATCTACCATGTAACTGTGTGTTTACTATTGATGTCATTCATATTTTTGTGTTTACTATAATGCTTTGGTAACCTGAAATAAGTCTGAACTGTCTCTGCGATGCAACGCTAATCGCATTAATCCCTTTGCCACAGTCAGTCACTAGAACAGAGAAAAAGAGAGAGGCAAGCAGGCAGACTGATTGACGGAGGGGAACGAAGACTCAGAGAAGCAGCTGAGATGGAAAGACGAAGGAGGGTCAAGCTCGGGGAAATTAATTTGATCTCGTGTCAAATCAAAAAAAAATAAAAAATCCCGCCGTGACCGGCAACCTGTGACCTCATCCAAAAGCTGACTCCCGACGGCAGCGCGAGTCGGTTCAGCCTGCATCATCGTCATCATCGTCGTCATCATCATCGTCATCATCAACAGCATCATCAACAGCATCATCATCATCATCATCATCATCATCATCATCATCATCATCATCATCATCATCAGCATCATCATCAGCATCATCATCAGCATCATCATCATCAGCATGCAGTCACCATCACCACCCACGCACCCCCCTCTCTCTCCCTCCTATCTTCTATGTAACAGATGAGGTCAAAAGCCAGCCAACCAAGTTAAGAATGTTCCAATCCATGTGCTTGCGGAGGCAAGGGTTCAAAGCCAGGGCTTAATGTAATTCTCTGGCACAACAGGATTTGTATCGGTCCCAAAAGGGTCAGTGAGGTTAAGAGCTGCTAAGTAGTAGTGTTTAAATCCTTCCTAAACCCGGCTGCCACAATTCAACCCCACCCCACCCCGCCGCCCTCCCCGCTGCCCTGGACTCACTTCACCTTAGGTGTGGTCTGGACCACCACCACACCCACCCACGGAGGCGAGGAGGAGGGGGGGGGAGGGCCGATGTGCCGCATGCTCGCGCGCACACACGCATATCCAGACCTAGTGAAAGGAAACATAAAGAAACGCGTCACATAACGAAGAAAAATACCCATAAATACGTATGGCATTGATTTGGAGCTAATATCGAGAGGGCTTTTGTGTGGAGTTGCGTCAAATGCCGCACTGTTTTCTTTCCTTTTTTTTTTTTTTCTTCATCCAAAATGTATAGACAGATGTGGGAGGGATCGCCGGGCAGATTTAAGTGGACTTGCCCGGGTCAAGTCATTTGAGAATTATGACTGAGGGGGGACTAAAGCGGCACGATTGTTGGAAACCTAGACCTATATTTGAGAGGACAATGGGTCATGATGCATTAAGCTGGCGGGGAATCGCTTCAGGCAGTGAGATGTGGTGTGCGTGTGTGTGTGTGTGTTGTGTCGCTTCTAATGCCCGCCACCAAAATTGATTGAAAAACAGGACATAAGATAAGATATATAATGTTTGTTAAACCTGCCAAGCTTAGCGGAGTATAGTCTGTCCTGCATTTTATTAAGACGTCAAGAGGTAACATTCTTTTGACTTGTGACACGACACACAACTCACACCGGTCCTGGCCCAGCTGCTCACACAGTCCACACAAGAAGTACACTTCAAAACCCATGATGAATGTGAACATATGAAAACTGGAGAAGAATGCAGTCATGCGTATCTCTGTGTGTTAATGTTTACATGAAACATATCTTGGCAAATACAATTGTGCAACTGCCACAGTTCATGGTAACGATTTGCAGGCATAGATTCAAACTTGCAGCCCGGCGGACTACGCGTTTAGTCTACTGACAAAATATTGGCGGTGCTAGTCTCGGTACAATCAGACAGACAGCATATTGACATACTGCATGACAATGTCGTTAAAACAAGGATGGCATTATCTGTCAACGCATGATGGAATCAAGGTCAACGCAATTCGCCGACATCTAAAAGTCAGAATATGCTACAGAATCCCGTTTTTGCATTCTTGATCACGTACTAAACACACACACACACACACACGCACACACACCACACCGCACACATGCACACACACGTGCGTGTGTGGCGTGCGCACACACACACACACACACACACACACATACACACTGTGGTGGTCGTCCATGTGGGGAGGTATGGCCAGAGACAGGGAATGTGTGTAAATGTGGTGAAATGGTTGGAAACAGTTGAGGTCAGGAGGGGACATTTCAGAAATGCTAAACCAACTGATATGCAAGCATAGTTTGAAGTTCTTTATTTGATACTGAGGTTGTGCTGAGAATATCGAAGAAGAGAACCCGCCTCAATTCTCGATAGGAACTCGACTCGAGAAAAAAGAATTTGATTTGAGGATGCGGAGCACGACTTGGTACTTCCCTGGGTTCGACACCTCAAGTGACCCCACATAACCATCGCATAAACAACAAAGATTTTTAACAGTGTCTCTCAGAGATACTGTTACTCTGCAGAAACTCTGAGCCCTTCTACATATTACAGTCTGTATTATTTATAGAAATATTAAGTAAGCAATAAGTAATACATCTTTTTGTCAATGCACATAAATCTATAAAACTTGACTTGATCATGAAATGATAACATGTTTGCTTCAACGACAAAAAAAGCGTGATGTGCTTAATAGTATTACATCAAAAAGCACTTGGGATTGGACAACTTGGAAGTTTATGAGCGCAGTATTTAGGTCGTTGTTTTCAACTGTATCTCCCATGTCTCGGATTGTTGCCACGGCTCTGAGTCACCTTAGATGAACCATCGCATTTGGCTCTGTGCAGACGTGGGCGATAGAGAGAGAAGGATTGCGAGAGAGAGAGAGAGAGGGAGAGAGAGAGAGAGAGAGAGAGAGAGCGCAGTGTGAACAGCATGAGGTTGATTTATAATTAGAGTAAATGTCTGTTTAGTACCCCTGCTGTTTCTGGTGATGGTTCCATTGCATAGAGGGGGAGCTTTGCCTCTTTGATATTTAAATGAAAATTTCGGCATGACGCATCTTCGAGCATTTAAGGATGGCCACGCACGTCGGGTATAATTAGGACCTTGATAAAGGTTTGTTTCTGTGTATACTTGAACCAATGCCTCACCAACCACTGTGGAGAAAAGGTTACCGCTTAACAGAAGGTAAAATTGAGGAAAATTATTGAATAAAAGAATGTTTACTGAATAATACCATATCTGAAAAACTTTGTTCGACACATACTTTAGCTATTAATAATACTTTAACATTCACTTCAAGAGGCATTATTTTATTTTTAACCTCTAGGGGGCACTAAATACTATCGGCTAATGCAAAGGAATCTTGTACACAAACTAAAATGTTCAGGTACCTTACATCTGTGGTAACATTAGACACTGCTGGCTCAAGGTATTCTATTTTATGTGAGGGATAATCCACTTGGAGGCATGCGGTTATCGAAAAATAATGCACTTTGCGGCGGCAAATATAGGTTTCCCATGGCCACTTGCGAATCATTAAAATATAAGCCATTGGCCATTCTGTCTCAAAATAAAAACTTTTAGCTTGCACTTGCAGTTGAGTTCATGGAAACACAAATGATCCGAGTTAATGGGGTTATTTCAGCTCACGCTGGTCAGCTGATGTGAGTTGAGGAAAGGTCTTGTGCATTATTTTACACTCTAGCTGTTCTGTTATCGAAAAATAATGCACACCTCTCCCCACTAGAATTGTCACTGATCGTGGTATAAATCGTTATCTTATATCAATCTATAGGATCAATCCATTACACCCAAATTCTGTAACCTTAACAATCGACCCAAAACTACCCCACTAGAAAATGTCTGCAACATGTCATCTCTATCTTTTGTTCTCTTCAGCAGTTACACAACACCACTACACGCGTTCATTATAGTAACTGTCATGGAAAATGTTTTATAACAATATTATCCCAAATGATATACACCTATTTACTTCATCACTAGTTAATTTAATAATACGCTTTGAATAAATTCTCCTTGCACCTAGAGGTAGCTTCCCCTCTCCAGTTGAAGGTGTTTTACCGCATTTGTGGCCAAGATGTGTATTAACTTGGCTCCCAGTTTAGACCATGAGAAGCCCCATTTGGTTTGTGTTTCTTTGTATCCTTTGATGTTTGTGCCTACAATGTGACTAAGTCATGAACATTTGTTAACCTGTCTCATCGAAGATGCTTGGTTAGTCCTCCCAATGTTTCTGGATCATGATCATGATCCATTAAATCAAATGCTTTGCTGTCAAGAAGTGTCCTAAAATAAACACGTTTTCCGTCAGTAACAGATATGGCGCCCTGGTAAAGTAGACGTGTGGTGTTATTCAGTCATTACTCAGACAATGAAACACTCTGTACGTGTTGTACGCGGTGGGGCCAGGCGTTGATGAAGCAGTATGTGCTTTTTACCCTAGATATGAAAAATAGAGGGTTCAAGCTGTGTTTCGTCTGAATTCTTAAAAATCTGTAATAACAATAAAGGAACGGCTCTCGGGGGTCGTATTAAGTGAGCGCACGCTGATTTTTAGCAGCTAACTTTCCAGTTTAAAAGTGATCCTCACGCGCGAGCTATAGTTTGATTTAGTGCTTCCTCACATGACACTCCCCCTTGAAACATCTGGTTTTGTCCCCCCTGCTTGGACTGTATGGGCCGTGTTTACCTAGCAGCAGCCATCGAGGGTCTATAGGCCGGCTGAGCGGGGAGTCCACATTCACTTCTCCCACCCCTCACATTAAGAACCAGCATGGCCGCGAGGGGGCTTAAGGCCCATCCATTGAATAGACAAAGCTCATTACTTGACAAATACTTGAATTTATTTAGTCTGTTTAGTTGGCCTTACTGTGACGACTTGTGGCTAATCATCACACGGGTGTAGCTGCAATACTTCAATATATCATGGCTCTGGTTCATTTGGCCAGAACATAATAACGAGTACAAACTGGTGACATTATGTTTCTAATTAGCATTTCATCATCCCCATATATACAGTATATCTCTCTACTGGGTGCATCTGGGTCTATCTGACGGAGTGAGTTTTTTTTTACTGGGAAAAACCTTTAAGTATCCTAATTATCAAAGTTCTCCAATAAGCCCTGGCTTAGCCTATGTTGGCATGCGAGTGACAGAGTTTGAATAATAGGCAAGAGGCTGTTGTGGGAGACTCACACTTAATGATCTGATTAAATGCTACAGTAAAAACTCTTTCTTGTGACTCAATCAATGCGACGCGAGACGCTCTCAGCGCATTTGCAAAGGAAGGCACTTCACATGCATTATAAAAACATTATTCCCATTACATTAGAATGGGCATTAGTGGTAAGCCACAGGCCACAGGCGTCATTGGCTATGAGTGACGCACAAAGACACATCATAATCGTGGAATAAAGCACAAGAGTGCCCTGGTGTTGAGTGTGGAGCAGATGGAGGCTATTGGTCCAAAATGTGAACATGAAATGAACTTTCTTTACGCATGCAGCCTTTGATGACGATTAGAGATTTTGAAATCGCGCAGAAAGAGAACAGATTCTTAGTGGGAAGGTTGTGAAAACAGTTGCAATCGTATGACGCAATGCTGTCTAAACCGTATTTATTTATAACCCACCTCATAGACTTGTAATGCAAACAAGCACATGAAAACAAAATGGTCAATAAATCTGTTGGAGTTGAAATAAAGGGGTGGAATATCCCCTGCTTCATAATGCGAGCGAGATCCCCATCTCAACTACTAATCCTGCTGTTGTCATATTGCTCATATGTTCATCCTCCCACAATGTATTTGGTTGTTTTTTGGTAAGGTTAGGAAGGAACCGAAGGCCTCAACAGAACCAACCGCTGACATTGTCACGCGTGGATTTGAAGCATATGTACAACAAAACGAAAAAGAAAGGACACAGCAGTCAGCCTTGAAAATCAAAGGCTTGGCTGAATGCAGAGCCCTCTCTTCAGAGTGAATACGTCTGTAGGACAACATGTGGTGGGAGACACACACTGTGTGTGTGTGTGTGTGTGTGTGTGTGTGTGTGTGTGTGTGTGTGTGTGTGTGTGTTCGCACCATGACCTTATTTATGAACAGCAACCACCTCAAACACAATCCAACCACTTTTCTCTATGACAACCTCACCTACCCGTGGCCAGGAGCCGCTAGCTATGCCAGCCGGCAGAGCTGACTGAACTCATGGAACAAGTTGATGAAGAAGAAGATGATGGAAATGGAGGAGGAAAACATGGGAGGTTATTATCAGCAAGCGCCCCCTCAGTCAGTGTATCACTGCAAAAATGTGTAATAACATCTTCTCCAGTTTCACAGACAGGCGGGTAGACAGATCGTTCTGAGAGAGCGAGAGAGAGAGAGAGGGAGATGGTTGGTTTGAGGGTTTAGGCTGCCACCCTGCTGCTCACCTCAGCTGCCCTCAACGCACACCCACCCCACACCCCTCCTCCTCCTCCTCCTCCTCCTCCCATTGTCCACTACAATAGCAGAGCAACAGCTCCCCCTATAGGCCAACATCACCCAACGCTGAAGAATATAAATTCATCCCTTAATCCCAAGTGCAATTAGTCTGCTCAATTCAAGGAAGAAATCACCTCAAGATACGCTTTGCACAACTACACAATATGGCTGCTTTCTAAATGTTTTGTAATGTTTTTGATGTATCTTGGTGTCCATGTGTAATGTGCTTATGTGCATGCCAAGTGAAGCCAAAGGCAATTTTCAGTGTATTGACAATAAAGGTGTATTGTATTGTCTGTGAGAAGATGAATGTCTTTGACATTCATTCTCAGGATGGTCATGGCATGTGTTCGTCTAATACCAAGTAAGCAAAGCAAGACAACACGCCCTCATTGAGGCAGCAGCTGACATCAGCCGGGCAGAAAAACAAACACCTTTCACTTCAACTGGATTGTCTGCTCATCAACTATGACCATCAGAAGGTAACTAATACAAGATTCAAAAGATACTGATCTGCAGCCACCGTAAAACCACTGTGTGGCCGTATCACCATGTATACTATGAGCCTCATTGTAAAGGGTTTTTAGCCTACATAAGGCTATCGTTTGGTATTAGCTGTGATAGATGTGAATCCCTCCCCCCCCCCCCCCCCCCCCGGATCTATGTGATTTAGGCTACTTAACACCAAGGTACTGTCTTATTATGACAACAACAGTCACTGTGAGCTCTGCAGATGTCATTATCTTGTCGCGTCAAAAAATAAAGCATGCCCAGTGGAGGCCTGCAAAAAAAATTATAATAAATAAATAATAAAAAGCTTTTAAAAACACATGATGTCATGACACGTGGACAACAGGACATAAGGTTGAATGGGAAACAGGAAGGCATAAATCACAAGTTGTCTCATGCAGTGCAGCTCCTAGCCTTGAAGTTATGGAAATGACATAAGGGTTTAAGATTGCAACTTGAAACATGTCACAAATTTGTGCCCTGGTCAGCAAGATAGGCTACAATTCATTGTAGGCTACACAGTAGGCAGCAGCTGCAGACCTACTTTAAGTGAAATGGTTTATGTATCACTAAGTATAGACGGACGGCTCAGTGACCCACGGCAGGGTTTCAAACATCTCTCTCTCTCTCTCTCTCTCTCTCTCTCTCTCTCTCTCTCTCTCTCTCTCTCCTCTCTCTCCCCTCTCTCTCCCCCTCCCTCTCCCTCTCTCCCTCTCTCTCTCTCTCTCCCCCTCCCTCTCCCTCTCTCCCTCTCTCTCTCTCTCCCCCTCCCTCGCTCGACAAACAGGCAATCGTGACCTGGCCTGCACTGGGACAGTTATGCAGCCAGCAGGAGATGCGATGTATTTAATAGCACGAAAAATCTCTTAATGAATTAATAATGAATTGTAGGTTTTCCTGCATGCTAAAGTCTACACTGCCCTCGCCTCGAGAGACCAAACCGATCTTTTCTATTTCTCTGTGTGCAGATCAGTCTGGCCTGGCCTCGAAAAGCCCCACTGAAAGCCTTCTCCAAAATTGAAAAACAATCGGACCAACCAAAGAGGGAATTTCAGGGGGCGCGGCAGCGCCTGACCAACGACAGTGTAGCAATCTACCGACCAATCAAAATAGTTTTAAAATATTTTTTTTTAATCAGAAATGAATGACAATGTTAAAATATTAACAGAAATATGCATGGAGGGCTTTTCCTAACCCATTTTTTAAAATGTTTTGCTATACTTCTTTCAACCAGATTCGGTAAGAGCGAACCAGGCAAGAGCGTCACTTTTCTTTACTTAAAAAAAAATTGAATTGCGAAACGTAAAACGTGAATATCTTACTGGTCTCACAAGGCCATAGTGATAGTAGTGCATTGTTAGGAAGAGCCCTTTAAGACCTTTAATACTTGCCCTTTAATACCTGCTGTCACTGCCAGAGAAGTGTCTCCTAGGCCTGCTACCGAGGGAGACCCCGGCTGGCGGCGGGTCTCTTCGGGTCACGGTTAGGCCTGACATGTGGAGAGAAAAGAGTTCATTAATGTCGATAATCTGGGACGTTAATCATTACTGCCGGGGTCCCGAAGCATTAAAACTGCTGAGCAGATTACCACTTCCGACCTCTCTCCCCGTGAACACATTGATATTCATCACCCAGGTCGAGGCTAGCGTGGCGGCGGGCCTACAGTACTACGACACAGCGCACGTCATCGTAGCTTTTACTGCACTTAATGGTATTATGGAGAGTGTAATGCCGAGGGGAAATCCCCCGTCTGCGGACGCTCGCCAAACGCATGGTTTGCATCTGTAGACCTAATCTTTATTTATGTTGTTTTAATACGCAAGTTCCTGTTCCACTGCTGCCTTCTCGTGAATTAACACTAGTATGAAGAGTGACTGCAGGTTAGGATTGTGAATGAGTGACTTAAGAAATGTGTTTGTTGTGTCGAATATACATCCATTTATATATTTTTTTAATTACGAGTTTAAATGACAAAATATTTGATGACTTGTTTTGCTTGTATGAAAAACGACTATCCGAGCTAGTAGTATAGAACATAATCTATATTATTAAATAAAAATTGAATTACTACTCCAGTTTATTACAATGTTACTACAATGTCTAAAACTCTGTACAATTCTTTTTTTCTTGGGGGGGGTCAATTTGTACTAGATGTGCATTATTAGAGTTTTCTATGGACAAATAAGGAACGCTTTCAGCTGTCACTGGAAACAGGGTTGTGTTTAGTCTTGTTTGTTGGTCTGCAATTGCACAGATCCCAGTGGATTGCATCACCCTGTCCTTACATACAACACACTCTGCACACATCTTTATCCTAGAAAAGCAAACTGCACACACCTTTATCCTAGAAAACACACTGCACACATCTTTATCCTAGAAAACACACTGCACACATCTTTATCCTAGAAAACAAACACTGCACACATCTTTATCCTAGAAAACAAACACTGCACACATCTTTATCCTAGAAAACACTCTGCACACATCTTTATCCTAGAAAACACACTGCACACATCTTTATCCTAGAAAACACACTGCACACATCTTTATCCTAGAAAACAAACACTGCACACATCTTTATCCTAGAAAACACACTGCACATCTTTATCCTAGAAAACACACTGCACACATCTTTATCCTAGAAAACACACTGCACACATCTTTATCCTAACAGCTTGTGGATACACAACACTAACAGACGGCGAGATTTACCCGTTTCATAGTAATGATTTTAATAAAGGCATTCAAACAATTGGAGGACTTTAATTGTTTTAAATTATATGTCATGATTATCCTACTGCACTTGTTGAGTTTTTTTCCAAGACTGATAATAAATGTGTTAATGTTGTGGGTAAACAACTGTAAGTCATGGGAAGGAATTTAGTGCCCCCTAGTGTCTAAAACAAAGTAGTACATAAACAAATGATGGATAAGATTCCCAATCAAGCAAGTAAAGCCAAACTGCTGCTGTATGGTTGAAAATATAAAATCAAATACTCTTTATTTATTCTGTATGGTTGTACACCACTAAAGACAGTCATCGGAGCACACAATGGGAACATTTGTCAGTTATTCAGGGGGGGGGGGGGGGGGGGGGAAAGAAAAAAAACTTTCCAGGTTTGAACGGAAAATATATATATTTATTTATACCAGAACATTTTCTAATGTTGCAAAAAGTACAGCCAATAAAGGACAGGTGTGCCATATCGACATCTTTTACTTGCTAGTGAGGTTTTATTCTGTACAGAGGGACAATTTGTACAAAATGAATCTAGATATACAACACTACATAAACAAAGTAAATCATATATACAATATTAAATGAAGCCATATACAGGTCACATACAAAAGGACACTTTTGTTAAGTTATAATAGTTTGGAAATTATGTTAAAACTAGGAGGTTTAAAAGAGCTGCAAATAGGATGCAAAATCAGAAAACCATTTTTAAAATCATCTCTTGCAACCATGAATCATTTTTTTCAATACAACATATGGTTTCTCAAACGCAATCCATCAAACATCTCTTCCAGCAAGCAAGATTTTTTTCTTCAACTAAATGAGGAGAAAATAATTTGATGAATGTCCGTTTCTCCAGGGCGAGAAGGTACATGTTTAACATGGTCATTTCAAAATGTACATCTTTTTGCATCCAAGCAAATACAGTATCCATACATACAGTATCAACCAAAGTTGCGACGCCAGTATACTTCCTCAGCATCTGGCATTCGCCTGGCGGTTCACGCCAGTATCTTTCAGCATTTGTCTTTTTTTTGTTTGGATGCCAAAACTCACATCCAAGAATTTGTAATCCCCAGGAACAAGACAGAAGAAATCAAAATCTGACAGACGATGAAAGAACCGACCAAAAATGTCTTAAGTTCAAACAGCGGCAGTGATTTTAAAGAAGTGAATGAGTGAGAATTTAAAAAAAAACTAACAACAAAGAAACAGTCAAACCAGGCAGGGAAGTTAGACTAAAGTATGCATGGCCGGTGCTAACCATCCATTGAACATACTAGCATAGGAATGGTACACTGATTTCACTGCAATTCTGCAGAAAAGGGGTATTCATGACGTAGACGCCATTCAAACGCACGTGTGGGTATTTTTAATATGCATACACATCTCGGTATCGCCGAAAACCCATTCAATTAGTATTTGGTCTAGAGGATTTCCTACGAGGACAAAGGAAGCAAGAAAGAAAGAAAAAAAAAGTTTTTTTCCATGGACATTCATGATGTATCCATTATGTCATTTTTAATATACAAGCAAACGCATCCAAACACATACAAATGTGTCCTCTTAAACCTCACAAACAAATACACTAATAAACATGGCTGGATATTACAGGCTATATCCAAATGTAATAAAAGGCCAACCCAAGACACTAATCAAACCTCTGAGACACCAGACACACCTCAAGTGGACGCGAACCCCCTGTTTCAGCTAGAATTCAAAATGCTTTTGGGGTGAGAGGGGAGAGGGGAAGGGTTTATCTCAACGGTTACGGCCAACTTTGTGATGCTTATTTTTTTTTTGAGTGTGAACGTTATCATGGGCGAAGTTGTATATGAAATGCTCCACACACACCGTGTCCTCATTGGTCTCCCGTCGTCGTGACGTCAACGCCACAATAAGACGGGAACCCGAGTTTGGAGGAGAGTGGGAAGTTCAAACTGTTTGGCGGAGACACCTGTTTTTTTTCCAAATTACAGTATCATTTTAGTATGTGACGAAATGGCATAGACTACCATGTTCAACATCAAGACTATGCTATAATATACTCACGCGTTAGTATATTATTATAAGACAAACACGATTTTGGGTTGACTGGCACTTTAAAAACCCAATTAATTCCAGGTGCGTTTACCCGCTGACGTTTGAGTAGCAAGTGACAGCACCAGCTACCGTTTCAGCCGAGCAGAATAAAAAGCAAATGGAGTAGTCGGCGTTTAAACTAGAGCCAGCGCCGTCCCAGAAGTATAGATTGTCGTGTTCGGTTCCCCTTTAAATATTGCTATACTATAAAGTACCACCGTTTGAAAACGGTCAATATCTCAATATACTGTTTTATGCATGTTTGGTTTGCCAATAGAAACGGAGAATGGAGCATTCACCGGGGGACAGGCAGCAAAAAAATTTTAAAAATTTTAAAAAAAAAAGCATAGAAACTTAAGAGAACGGCATATGGCACAAACCCAAAAAAAGAGAAATGTAAAGATTCAGGTGTCCATGGGACCACATTCCCACCGTTGGCCGTCTTCCTCGTCACCGCGAGGCGGCAGGCCTCACGTTGGTCTTGCGTTTGCCAACCTAGAAAAGCTTGTGCTGAAATGTCAGCGACCGAAAAAAAGAAGAAAAAAAGGCAATGTACAGACACCGTCGCGTCGCCAGAGAGTTCCTGTTGGGGCGTCGCGCAGACACACAACAATAAAACATCGTCATACCCATGAAAAGTAAGAGAACAAATGCATCAGTCTTGGCACTGACAAGATGTCCCTGGGATCGAGCAAAACAAGGAAAGAAAGAAAAAAACAAAATCCACAAAAAAAAGGACAGGAGGAGTCTTGTCTTCAAGTCTGCTGAATTTACCTTGATCGCTTAGACGGAAAAAAATAAACCCAATAACAATACACAGAAGCACGCGGAGAACGGTAAGAAGTCCATGACACGTAATTTCAGCTGTTTGCACAGTACGGTTGTTCGTCCAGCCCACTGGTGGACACACGCACGTCACAAAAAGGACTTAAAAAGGAACTAACGTTGTCGATCTGTACTTTCAGGCTTGTCTGACACGGCGAGGGCGACAGAGGAGAGGGCGAGACAGACGGAGAGACAGAGAGCATGAGAAACAGGGAATGGATTATAAATACTCCAGAAAACCCCCAAAAATAAAGTGTCAAGAAGAAGAAAGAAATATAATAAAAGTCCCCACCTCCCCCCCACCCCATTTTTCTTTTGGAGCAAACTTTTGTCATTTACTAGATAGTGGACTGCAGGCTACTGCATGACAACAGCCACAGACAGACCCAGTGTGCTGAATATAACCATTACAGGCTTAGGAGGCCTGAAGACTCGAGGGAGAAGAACTGAGCTGGCCCCCCCTCGCCCATCCCGAGTCCTACTTGGCCAATCAGAGCCAACATGACTTGGGGGGGGGGGGGGGGGGGGGGGGGAAACAGTGGGGCGGTGTTGCTGTGTCAGGGAGGATGGGAAGGCTCAGAGTCCAGGGACTGACCAGGCTCCTTCGGGGGAGGGGGGGGGCATTGACATTATGGGGGTTGGGGGCGGACGGGGTGGGGTTAAGGTTATGGGACCTAGAGCCCGTCGTGGGTGGTCAACATGTCTTCGCCTCGGCGGTGGGAGTCCAAGGCTTTCGTGGTGTGGATGTCCTGAGGCAACTCAGACTTGCGTCTCACCAGTGGCCGCTCTTTCCGCTGGTCTCGCTGTAGCTGTGGGGGTTCAGAAAGATTGAGACTAAAAACTAAGGTTTTTTTTTTTTTTTTGTGTAGTCACTTCAATGGATGGGAACTTAAATATAAATATCAGGCGATTAATGTCCAAGTATTTTGGATGGATTATAAACGGATAGGGGACATTTGGGAAAAATCTAAAAACACAAACAACCAAACTTTAATAAGCTTAGGATTTATTTGCCAAATGCCGTTAAAAAAAGAAGTTAAAACATGATTAGACCAAGATGAAAGCCCTTTTCAATACAACCGAACACCATGTCCTGTGCCATGCAAAGGAAAACAGACAGACGGTCCACAGATGTAAAGGCCATTTATGAATTACAAGTGACAAATGGTAGCAGCAAAACCCATACAACTGTACGTTACGCTACGAGGCATTTGCCAGCTTTAAGAGACGGTAAAATAGTTCATTTTTGAGGAGATGAGGTAAGAGACGGAAAGAAGCCAGGTTTACCTGAGTGGCGCCTTCCTCAACTGTCTTTTTTAACCTCTGAACATCTTCTATCGACGGTACATCCGTCTCCATTGCTACAGGACTATTGAGGTCAGAGGAATCAACACACACAAGGAACTGGGTTGAAAGAAAAAAAATAACAAAAAGAAAAATAACGGAAAAAAAAGACTTTCAGTCGCATGCAAAGAATGAGGAGTAAAATCAAAACGTTATTTCGTTTTGCAATCTAAAATCTGTTTGATTAATTCATTGTTTGTTGTTAAAAAAAAAAGAAAACTATTTTAAGTTGAATATGATAACCACGAGTTCAGCTCAGGATATAAATCAAAAGATTTATATCACTGTTTCATGGCAGGTTATAATATTCACTGCAGCTAAGCGTGAAGCAGGATGATGATAAAATAAAGCTCCGAAAGTTCAATGCTACAGCTAGCTTTCAAACCAGAGAGCGCACGCACACACGCACACACCGAGTTGAATGACTGCTGACCTGTGGGTTTGATTTGGCAAGGTTCTCAATCCTGATCCAAGCCTCTTCCCGCTCTTTCGACTTGGCCTTCTCTCTGCATAGCAAAGTCACATGTCACCATATTTCAACATCACTGTCGCATCCACAGAATATGGGAAATACACAAAAAAAACTGCCAAACACCAAACAGATCAATATGATGGACACAACATGTTTGCCGCCCACTTTCTATCAAAAGGATGGAAAGACTGAAAAAAAGGCCCAAAACTAAAACCCAAAAATATGTAAACAGACCCAAATTTATAATGGACTCAATTGATAATAGCTGAGCAGGGCAGCCTCTATTGTCACCCAATTAGGTGACTGTTAAGTAACCACTTTGACCGTGTCATATGTATCAAAGTCACCATGTCGGGGTCAAAAAGACATTGGGAAAGCGTGGGGAAGAACAGCAGCGCTTTCCATTGGCCGGTGAACGTACTTGTTTTTCTCAGCTCTGAACTGCTGGGTGCAGTCGTCGAAGAGCTTCTGGTTCATCTCCATGAACAGCTTCAGCGCGTTGTAAATGAGCCCGTGGATGGTTCTGTCAGCACAGGGACACAGCATGCGGCAAACCGCACAAACAACTTAAAATGACTAGGTAGATCTTTTTGGAGAAAATAATAAAATGGTATAGCTCTTGTATGCGTCTATTTGTGTATTTCCTACCTGTGTTTTCTTTATTTATATATAGGCCCATGCTTGTTTTTATTGTAAATGATTTATCTTTATCATTCTACTGTTGCATGTTACTATTATTTCTATCAATTTGCGAACTTCCATGCACATTTTACTCGCCGCTCTGTACGGACTACGGAAGTACAATTGTTCATTTAAATAAAATTTAAAAACCCATGTACACACAACACCAGTTCAGCAGAGGGCAGCGCTGCTCCCCAACCATTTATCTGAGATTATATCAAGTGCACATAGTGACATTTACCCTATACCACTACACTCCACAATCAATGTCCTTTGTACCGAGCAGAGCTACACATTTCATTGCGCACGGGACAATGGCCCAGCCGGGGGTTTCTCACTTGTTCCAGTGGGTCTTGGAGTTGCGGTACAGAGCGGGGAACATGATGGGAAGAATCTTTGCGGCGTTGTCGCTGATGAGACTCATGATGTACTCGTTGTTCCAGTAATACAGAGCCCTCTCTGCCACCTACAGGGAGGAAAAGAGAGGATGCTGACCTATGCTGTGCAGGATTGGAAGATAAAACACTCCATCTTGTTTGTATTTCTTTAACCAATCACAATCGTGTTGGGCGGCGCTAAGCCCAGGATGCAGCAACAGTGGCAGATGGCTGAAGGGGGAGGAGTATAAGGTATAACGCCGCCCAAAGCCTGCCATTGGGCGACTGGACTTATACCAACAACCTACATCCGGTAAGCCAGACTACGGTATACATGAAAATCATGTTCATGGTTACGGTATATATATACACATCACGGTATGACACTGGGAGGTGCTAGAACGCAGAGAGTGTACAACTATTCATTTTTTTTGTTTTACTGACAACAATGCCGGGTGCCTTTGCTTCAGATAAGGACCAGGATATGTCAATGTTTAAACAAGGGCAAAATATATGATACCGTCCTACCTGCTATTAACAGGCTGGTGATCGGGTTTTATTTTTTCCTTTTCTGGCGATCTGTCGTCCAGAATAGTGCTTGTGTGTTTTCTTTGCATGCTCTTGAATAGCGCTAGTGCTGCGGTGCAATTTCATTGAAACTCTGCACAATGTATCAACCCCCTTTTTGTTTCCAATGAGAGCACTCAGCAGCGCCGCCATACAGCCATCTCTCCCAGCACTGCTCAAAACCATGGCGCCCATCGCAGCGCCATCCATTACCACCCATTATATTAAACAGAGTGAGACCTTAAATGGAAACTTCCGATGCGTGCCGTTGTCCTTTCTATTATGTGACCATTGGCCCGTCTGGTGTGCGGCCCGTTTCACATACTCTGCCGTAACCGAGGCCAGATTCAAACCAAGAGTGGATCTGAAAGACGCTGTACTTCCTCCACACAGCACTTACTTGCGATACTGTAGTTTTGCTTTTTGAGGCGTTGTTCAACTAAAACGTGTGTTGTAACCCACTGAACCGTTTCAGAAATTAAATGGCGTTAACTAAATGACATTAACTAAATGTCCGCACCACGACAGCGTTATTATTTTGAAATGTGACATGGTGGCACAGCCACCATTACATTATTTGGAGAAAACCCTGGAGCGGGTGGCGCGTGTCTCAAGTGACCACGCCTTCAATCCGCACAGATCAGTGATAAGCACGTCTGTTTTCATTTTTTCCTTCGGTCCATTAACTCACTTTACACCGGTTTAACCAGAATCCTTACCGTTGGGCAAATTCATACAGGTGTACTTTCTATACTGCCCACCCCTACTAGCAAGTCACATGTATTATTAAGGCTTCACAGGCCCACACTAGACAAAAGGTAAAACACTTGGAAAAAAAAAATGAACAAGAAAGTTCCCGCCCCAAAACTCATGGAAAATGTTCAATGTCAAACTGCCGACTTTTAAAAGCAATGGTGTGAATAACACTTCGCCCACCCGCTAATAAAACCAGTCTACTCTGACACGAG
Source organism: Merluccius polli (assembly GCA_030340625.1). NCBI lineage: Eukaryota > Metazoa > Chordata > Actinopteri > Gadiformes > Merlucciidae > Merluccius > Merluccius polli. The sequence goes on along the minus strand of JAOPHQ010000852.1, from coordinate 411,924 downwards.
CACCAAATCAAAATAAAAACAAATCAAGAAGCGGCTTTACCTGAAAATGCGGACTGGACACGCACTTGGCCAGCTGTCGGAAGAGGGGCTCCTGGACCTTGACGAACTCGGAGGGCTCGATAACGTCCAGGATCTCCTCCAGCTCGTTGAGGAACATCACCTCCTTGGGACTGTGCGTTTTGGGCCAGTACTTCAGCAAGGCCATCACCACCTGTCCAGCAGTAGAACAGAACCAGAACATTGGATCGATAAGCCTTTTTAAGGTGGAGCAGGACTGGTGAAGGATCAGAGAGAAGGATTAAGGTCTCCACTAAACTGGGTTAATTTAGAAAAATCAGAAGGGTAGACTGGTATCTGCAGGTTTTAACTAGTACAATTCAAGACTTTTGAAAAACCTTTTTAATACCACTTGGAACACAATGTAAAAATGATTTCACAGCCCAGCGGTGTATAGGTAAATGACGGTCCTCAACCTGGAATTGTTTCATAAGTACACAAACGTATTGACAGTGCAATATAGCAGTGCTGCTTGTCTGACAACAAAAGTATCCTGCACGCGCATGACGTTATCACGCCAGTGCAGTGGTCAACACAGCTTGTGCACGGAGGCAAATAGATATCCATTTCACATAAACGTTTCACATTAATTGGTTTGAGGCAGGGCTCCGAACCGGTTCAAGGAACGAAAACGAAAACCGAAAACGAACGGAATTTTACGAGGAACGGAAACGGAAACGAAAACCAAATGGTCTTCAACTGTTCCGGAACAGAAACGTTATTCTGAAATCCCCAAAACCGGTTAATAACAGGTTTTTTTCGTTCTCTATATACCGTAAAACTTCCAATAAAAGCGGGGTCCCTAATAGACACAGGGGTGTGGCGACACGTTTTGACAAATAAACGCAGGTCTCCAATTGAGGCCGGATCTGGATTTTATCTGAATTATTTCTTGAACGACTTAAGCCGTTTAGATCACCTACACAAAGATACGGTAACCGTTTAAACGTCTGTCCATATGGACATAACGCACATCGTTAGATCAGTTAGATTCTCCACAGATAAATCATTCAGTTCATTTAACACAAACTATGAACACCAACGCATAATTCATCCAGACTTACCGGTAAACAAGAGAGACGGGGAAAAGGTCTGACTTCCAACTTTTGAAGCGATCATAAAGTCCGTACGGTCTGTGTCCGTTCCTGCATTGTTTATATTCCTTAAGTCCGTAAGGGTCCACCGATCAAAAGAATCAATGGGTTTCATTAAATTAATCCGAGTTGTGAATAATATCATGTGAAGTCCGTTGCTCACTGTCTGTTTACTGTCTGTATGCTGGCTGTCGTAAATCTTCCGCTGTCGTAAAACGACGTTCACGTTCGAGCGTCACCGCGGACCTACGGCCGGCGGGGGGTGCCCGCAATAGTAACACAAACACACCGCGGGCCGACAGGGGGGGGGGGGGCGCGCAATAGTAACACACCGCGGGGGGGGGGCGCGCAATAGTAACACACCGCGGAGGCCCAATAACACTGCCGGAACGTTAAGAACGAACGTTATTTTACGTTCCGAACCGGTTCAGGAACGATATGTTGGTGGCGGAACGCAAGAACGAAAACGTTAAATATACCGGTTCCGTTCGGAGCGGAACGATTGAAAAATAATTTCGTTTTCAAGCCCTGGTTTGAGGTTTATTATTTTTCCCGCCAAAAATATTTAAAACATATGCAATGACAGTTAAGACTTTTTAATGCCTTAAATTGATATTTTTTGGTTTGCTTTTTAATAATTTTGTATCAAAAGTATCCACGGGTACCCTGCACTCAGATCATGAGAACAGACATTATTGAGCGCAGAGAAGAAGGAAAAAAAGGTAAATGTCTTGTATATAATCCAACATACCGGTTCAGTTAGAGTGCTGTCCTTCTCCAGGAACTGTACCACACAGTAGGCCAGCTGCAAAATGCACACACAATTATGATCCTCAAAAATTTCAGACATTTCACTTTAGCCATAAACAAACTAAGCAGTACAGGTTACAGAGTACAGACTTCTGCTATATACAGGGGACAGGCAAGAGAGTGCCTTTAGCCTCAGCGCTAGTTATAACCCATCTAGGCGCGGGCAACCGCTATTTAATAACTTTACCAACTTTATTCTAAACCAAACAAACCAGCCAAAACTACTTTTGCATATGTAAAAACTAATACATCCATCCATCCATCCATCCATCCATCCATCAAAGCGTGAGACCACAGTGAGAGAACACTGACCTGGGGGTGGTATACACTGAGTGACTTGACTTTGTGCAGTGGCAATAGGACCTTCAGTAGGAAGATCTTGTGCTCCTCTTTTAGTGGCAAGGCAAACCCATTGATTATGCTTTGGGGAGACACAACAGCAGGCAGTTAGAAACTCATCACACTGAAAACAAATAACAAAAAAATATGGTTCATTTCAATTATATAATGAAGCAATATTTCCAGATCCTAGAGGAGATCAGAGGCTTAAGCAATGAAAAAACAACAGCGTAATAAAGCAAGATTTGTATAAAAACAAGATGAATCACACACCTTCCAAGTATTTCCAGTAGCTCAGCAATACCATTATGATGCTCCGTCTCATAGATAAACCTGTAAATGCACAGAAATTGCCATTTAAGGTTTGGTATTAAAAATGATTATAGTAAACTGGTTTGCAATGTGTTTGTTAATGTATTCATTCAAATATGGGAGGGAAAAGTAAACAAGGCACTCACCTATAGAAAATGTTATTAATCTGTTTTCTAATGTAGGCCCGCAGACCCAGGAACTTCCCGTAGATCCGATGGAGGGTGGTCTTGAGGAAGTCTCTCTCTCTGGGATCCTCGCTGTCAAATAGATCTAGAAGCTACCATCCAACAGAAATAAACGACACCACCCGTTACACTTCTACCAATGGCGTAACGTCACAACGAAAAATAAATACACATGAACAACTGTGACGAGTGAAGAAGTACAAATGTGGGGCCCCCTCACCTGCATTACAAATTTCTGGTCTATATACTTCTTTGCCACGTTGGGCTGGAAGTCAGGCGACTCTAAAAACCGCAGGAAAAACTCATAGACGAGCTGGAAGACAAAACAAATTAAAGTCAGATTATCCAGTTTGAAGCTTAAACCAAACCAGCCACATTTAGACAGCATGAACAATTCAAGAGGGGTGGCAGGGCGAGGGTTAATCAGAGATTCTCAACCTGGAGATGAGGCCAGGCGGCCTCCAGCGTCGGTTCATCTTCTTCTGGGTCAAACTCTGCCCCGGTGGGGTTCGAAGACGGAGGCAATGTTCTGAACATGTTCACCGCAAACTAGAAGGGGGAAAAAAGAAGACGAGGTAAAAATAATATCAATAACAATGGGAGCATTTTCTTCGAACACACACCCAACTGTTTTCGGTGCCAAAGGGCATTTTGAAAAGACAGAAAAAAGTGGTTATCTAACGGCGCTGATTTCACATGGCTGGCAATCGTCCATCTGATTCAACGCACAAGTATGGTTTGTTGACGGTTAACCTGTTGGTTTACCTTAAGTGTAGAACACAAATTGACCGGATAAAATATTTCTCAAAACGGTCGCTAATATGCCATGTGCTGCTCTGTGCTTTCTAGAGAAATGTTATTTAAAAAAACAGACATATCTAATTCAGCTGAGTGCACTTTGATTTCACATGGGTTTGTATGTACCAGTGTGTTGGAAATATCAATAGAATACAAACATCACTCAACAACAAATTTCCAGGCGACATTTACACTAGCTAGTTTGTTTAGTAAAAAAGAAAACCAAGTGTTGGCTGGTAACAGCCTTGTGCCATCAACACATTATTTATCCAGACCAGAGGTACAAATTATCCAGAGAGGTGAACTGAGAGATGAATCTTAACCATCGTTCCATTTCCCCATCAAACCTCAAGGGGCTGTGTGTGTGTGTGTGTGTGTGTGTGTGTGTGTGTGTGTGTGTGTGTGTGTGTGTGTGTGTGTGTGTGTGTGTGTGTGTGTGTGTGTGTGTGTGTGTGTGTGTGTGTGTGTGTGTGTGTGTGTGTGTGTGTGTGTATCAACTGACTCTCCTGTGAGAGTCTGTTGCCCCGCCAGACGGCTCATGGGACGGTGCAGGTGGCCCAGAGAGACACTAGGAGCCTTGTCTTTTGACTGAAGGAGTTTACAAGGTAGATACAACCACTTGGGCTGTTGTACAATAACCCCCAAGAGGCTTTGGGGGGGGTGACACCAGCCACCGCTAGATATGGACTGAACAAGGCTAAATTTAGCCGTCTCCCTCTTTTTTTTATTTTAACAATTGAAGGTGAAATCCACTAGCTATTCAGTTTGCTGAAATTACAAGTCGTTTTGTCAAATGGGTAATCGGTGCCCCAGCCATTTAAATGTATGCTCATGAATGGGTAATATCTGCCCGTGTATTTGACCACACAGTTACCTTGTGTGTAGAATGGTTGCTTTTGAAGCAATAACTTGCACTCTTGAATTGATGCCTTAATTGTTCATTATTTTCACATTTAAACTTTGACAATCTTGAATCTCAAAAGAAATTTGACGGTTATAACTAAACCAAAGAGGGGAAAATAATGCTGCAATTTAAAATGGATAATAAATAGGTCGATTGTATTTTATGACAAAAGGATTTTGTAGCTTTAGTGTCATTTTTAAAAATAAATCTTAACGTCTCTGCAGCGCTCCATCTCACCGTCTTCTACACTTACCAATAAGCAAAACTAATCCAGTCACATGCTTATAAGTGTCATTTACCAGTTCAAGTCAATTAGCAGAAACATTTACCCAACCTACAGAGAATACTTCAAAGAGCAGGTATGGGTAAGGCATTTAGCTCAAGGTTAGGCTGCAGACGTTGGGGATCGATCCCAGCATGGCATCAAACACCCTAGCCACTACACTATCCAGTACCCTGCTATAGTAAGGTCTTGGAATTGCCGGTTTCAGTGTTGTGTATCGGTTTCACTTTATGGCGATTAATTTGACCTTTCAAATAGGCACTAGATGTGGCTGAATGACTCACTCATAGAAGACGAATAAAATGAATGGAAAGTTGTCACTGTTACTTAAGTCAGGCAGTTTGCCCATCCTTTAATGCCATGCTCGACAAAGGTTTTTTCTTAATTCAGTTGCTGGTTGAATGAAATAAACGTCATGCCAGTTATGTCAGTGTCAAGTCTTGCAGCTGCTCTTAGCTCCCAACATATTTTTCCCCATTTGAAACTCAAGAAGAATATAAATACCCACGTCAAATATTTCTAGACCGCCTAAAGCAACGCAAGCCCATAAATACTGAAGGGCGTCCAACGTGCGTGGCAATGTATTCAGCGGCCGCGGCCAGCCTCACATTTTGAACGCTGCAGTACCAACGTGACGCCATACATGAACCCAGCAATTACCACAAGCTGGACCCCACCGGACCCAGCGATTACACCCCACCCACCACTACTTACCATGTGCACCACCTCCGGGTAGATGGGCTCCGTGATGACGTTGCGGTTGTGCGTGATGTACTCCACCATCTCGCTCAGCGCCGCGCGCTTCACTTCCTTCCATTTCAGGTCGCTCAGCGGGTCGGACAGGAAGTCGAAGAGGACGCAGCACTGCCGCAGCTTCTGGATGAACAGCTTCTCCTGTTCTGCCGGGGCCACATCTGACGAGACACCAGAGAGAGAGAAATGCAAATTAACAAACGACAAATCAAATGTATACAAACCCTCCCTGGTAAAGACAGTGAAGGCAAGGCATTTGAGGACTGGAGCCAGTTCCGAAAGGAGGGGTCTGACGGTCAATAAGGTAAACAAATAAAAAAAATACTAATAGTTGAACAACTTTCATTTTCCCTATCCGAGGGAAAAGTCTGTACTGGAAGTATGCTACCTGTGCACTTGATGTCGGGCCTGGTTCTTCAGAACAGATTGCAAGGGGAGCGGTGCCAACCTGACTTGGGCCTTTTAAACAAACTTAAGATGAAGAAGATGAAAAAATGTATCGGGTGGCGTGTGTGAAGTAATATATGATGGAAGGGAAAAAGAAGTGAAGAGTTGAAATGAGCAACTTCACAACCAAATGTAGGTTAGATTTTCATTGTGAAGCATTTGAACACAATGATGACCTTGAACAATTATTTTATTGAACAAGAAAGGCGTAGAACTAACCCACATGGCCAACATTTGACTGATTTCGCCGTCGTTCGGTTCATACAATATATGGGATTTGAATTTGCCTTTGCTTAATAAAAGACCAACGTCGCAAAACAACAATCAATGTGTAGATTACAGGTTAGTGCTGAGAGGTGAAATGGTGACAGGCAGGCTAATGTGTCAGAGCTAAAGGCTGCTGGGCGTTGCATGTGGTATTGACAAGGCCAGTCACGTCAGCATTCACTCACTTTCACTCATTCCCTCATTTTCTCTGTTGCTTGGCAACGGCCCAAGCAAGGTCCCTTTTTTTAATATCACTGGGCCCACCCAAACCACCCCTTCAGAAGCATGGGCTTACAGAGTAATGTGAATGGATGAATGGATGAATGAATGATTGAATGAATGAAGGCCCAAGCTGAAACCAATATCCAGGGTGCCATTCAAAAACTGGTGTGCGGAAACAGGAAACTGAAGTGCTGGCAACACAACTCAAGAAATCTATTCAAGAAATGAAGTCTTTACCAACAGTAAAAACTGATATAGTCTATGGCTGTATCAGCGGGACTGCTAATGTGAAGCGCTGTGCAATATATTATACAGGCTGGCTGGATCTGCCCAGTACAACGTGCATACATTACATCCTATGCAACTTGCATAAAAACACAATATCCATGCAAGGACAGTTGTACAAGATTTTAGAGTTGGCTAGATTTGCATCTCCTTTTTTAATTGGCATCAGCCGGGACACTGGTCATAGCTACGTCTGTAGTCTCTTCTCTGGAATTACATTTTCACTGCCATTTCTACCAGGTCATCATGACTATGAGGGAAAATAGGAAATATTTCAGTGTACCAATACAGGGAAAAAAAACAACCCACAAAAGCACAATCTCTTTCAAAAATGAAACCATCATCTGTTTCAAACTCTTTTGCTCAATCCCCAGCCATGCCGTTATCTACATTTTGGTAGGTTGAAACTAGTTTCACAACATGGCCACATGTTCACCTGTACACACACACACACGCACACGCACACGCACACACACACACACACACACACACGCACACGCATGTTCTCTCTGCAGCCCACATACGATATACCAGGTCTACAATCTCAACGTGTATAAAAAGCAGCTTCAATAGCAGAGACTGACTAACAGCGGTGTTTGAAAGTAAAGATGGGGATACACATCACTGCAGAACAAAAAGGAACTGCGCAACACTGCCATAGGGGCCAAATAACTGAAACCTGTAGAGAATAAAAACAGACTACATCCACATTTCATACGACTTTGAAGCGAAGCCGGTGATAAATGAGGTTCCTATACTCCAGTGCTGCTAATCGGTACGGGGCGTAGCTTTGGAGCCCAGCTTGCCAGGGAGACCCTGGAGGGCTCTGACATTCATGATGCTATTCCCAGAACAATAGATGCAACACAAGAGACTGTGTCAAGCGGACCGAGCCTGTTTATAAAAATATACTCGTTGTTAGACCATAACTTTTGGATTAGTCAAGACATTAGACACTACTACTAGTATTCGAGATTCAATTGTGAAATCTATTTGTTCTGCAAGTGGTGTGTCAGCTTAAAAACACACAAGAAGAGGGCACGCAACGACTTCAAATTTACTGAAAGGATTTCTTCCATTACCTTTTTCCGATACCGTTCTAAAGCTGTTTGTAAAAAGGCTCAACATGCAAATTGTAATTGCATTCAGTCAAAAGCGGTCATGTTCTCATTTGCTAAGCCAATGTAATGAGCCACTGCCAACTAGTGATGTCTAAATTAATTAACATTCACGTAGGCGTCCGTGATCCATCATTAAAAGGCCATTGTCCAACCTCAGCCAAACAAAACTTTCCATCACAACCGTCACTAGAGCCAGCTCTTCACAAAGTTATTTGCGCCCTCTTCACACCACGGTATTGGAGTTTCGTTAGGGGGCCAAAGACATAAATCAATGCATTTGGTTGGGGAAAAACAACAACAACTAGCCTTAACGTGACGACAAGACACATCATCTTTGGATTCAGGCAGGCCCAATCTGGATAGGATCAGGGAAATCGTAGTTAAACTGAATTCACTAAAGCTGCCAAACAAAAGCAGCTATAAAGTTCATGACGTACTGTTGGAGTTGTTTAAGAGTTTTCCACTATATCCCCAGGTATAAAGTCTGTGAAACCTACAGGTGCTGGGTCATGAATCTTTCATTTCAAAGCACATGCATCTGAAGTTACAACTATGACATGACTTTAAAATGAATCAAAGCACATTTATGAAACATCATTTACATTTAGCTTCTGTGAGATCCTTCCAGTTTGTTTCTTTCTAACAATTTAACAACTCATCAAGCCATTTTGCTGTGGCTATTTTAGATTGGGAAAAGTGGCACTGACACCACAAATCCTTTTTTTATTGAAGTTCAGACATTATTAGTCAGTCATTTAGTAAGCTTCATCAATGCAGGCGGTGTTTATGAGCAAACCAGAAAACAGGAACCCCATGATGTTGAGAGTCTACATTTTAACAGTAGACGGGTCCTTAAGTACCGAGCTTCGGCTAAACGCCAGGCAGTAAACAAATGCAAAACAGAAACTGTGCGATGTAGTCTGTGCGATGTAGTGTAGTCTTAATCTGTTCCCGAACAACACTAGTGGTTGGACCTTAAGAAAGGAATGCGTTCAACTCTCAACCATGTCCCTGCTCCCATTACATAAGGGCCTGTGTAACCGACTGTGTGTGTATGTGTGTGTGATAAAGTTTCTTTACAGGCCTAAAATACCCAACCGGCTTGTTGTGCAACAGATAAAGAGCCAGTGTTGTCCTAATACTGGCGCTACCCACAGTGTGACTCCTATTAATGTACTTAAGCCGCCGATGGGACCACGCGTGCATGTGTGTGTGTTTTCTTAAACGGAAAAGGGGCATTCTGCATAGGCTCCTGTTAATAACTAAGGACTCTAAATAATTGTAGTCACATTAGGGACCACCTACTGTTGTTTCAGCTGCACTACTCTCCATGAAATTAAAAATAAGTAACAACTTGAATTAAGCCAGCAGAGGGGATGTTTGTTCATCAACAAACAACGGGGAGGACGTTTTAGCAACCTCAAACCTCGAAGATGCAGGGACACTGTTAATGGGATTTTTTTCATAACAAACCCTTTAAATTACGTAGTTGTGGCTGATAAATCAACATTAATATGAATCGCGATAAAATCTGCCTTGATAGCAGTGACATTTTCTAAAACATTTTCGACATGCATTATTTACAGCATCTCTAGGGATGCAAGAAATACCCCAATCCTCTAAGGGAATACACGGTATTTTCCACCAATATCGAAGGTCAGTTTAGCCTGTATTATATACAGTCTATGTGCGTTACACCCACACTGGAGCTCCACTGGTCAGTTTCTTTACCTACTTTTTACTGTCGTAGAGCTAGCGGGATACACTTCTAAACAGCCATTTTAATGTTATATCGATTGGGGACATTATGAAACGTGAACGTATCTGGTTTAATTTGCGTTTTAGTTAGGCTATTGTTTAGGGCAGGGTACTACTTTGTAATTGGCCTATTGTGTAGACTGCTGCCCAGTCTCCTGGGCAGGTAGATACCACTAGACACACGGGACTCATACCAGTGCTCGCTATATATGGAGTATGGTGAAATATATATATGAAATATGGTGACTGCTATTGTGATGCGGTCATTATCGTAAAACACGTCAAACGCGGGGGAACTCCACCTACCCGGGCCAGGCACTAAACGCTGGCAAACAAATCGCCAGTTGTGTGGCGTGGAAGTGGTTTGGCTTTCAGAGATCTGATAAGCTCCAGCTTTCTGTGTGAGGCGCAAGTTGTGTCGGAGAGTGTGGCCGAACAAACCTGTTCTACCAAATGAAGCAAGTATCACTACTTCAGATGAATCTGAGGTACCATCATAGTTTAGGCCAACCTGTAAAACCACCACATGTCACTATTCAAATGCTGACTTTTGTATTTTGCCAGCTTTCGCACTCTTGGCACTGTGCCTGTAATTTGTTATATGCGCACGCGATGACGCATTTTGTCCCATTGTTTTTTCTTGTACAAGGACTGATAATAGAAATAAAACATGAACACTGATTTATTTATATCGGGTTTTTTTTGTTTTATAGCGGGAGGTTTCAGACTTTGCACAGTCGTTTTTTAGACATGTTTGTAGGCGCGGACATCCGTTATCGTCAACGTAACAGGGCCTTCTTGGCAGCTGAAGGACAGTTTTTTCTGTGGCCATTTTAGCGTTGACACATTAATAGTCTACCATCGTACTTATCGTATCGACTGATATGAAAAAGTATATTATGGATAGATGTTGGCCATGTTGTCTAGCCCTAGCATCACATTTATATACAAACCTTAGATAATTGCATGATCATCCAACATCAATAAAAACAACAAAGTACTACAGGAGGAGGGTAGGACTATATACATATCACACTACTCAATGTAATCCCTTAAGAGTCGCAATCAATGCAAGCCGAAATAAGTCAACAACCACATTGAGGTGGCTGAGAGGATGTCGGCTGCACGTTGACAATTTCAAATAGTTGAAGATATGCATCATAACATCATGTCAATACATGCAGTGTTAGGCTCGGGGTGGGCCTACATTACCATAGCAGAGTAAAGACAGGTATAGCTTGTAGCCTTGATGTTGGGGGGATTGTGCACGCTAGCATAATGTATGGGTTTGTCTAGTATACACTGCCATGTTCAAAAGCAAGAGAGCCACTATTACACACTTGTAACACTGCTACGAGGTATTTGTAACACAAAGAGCCTATTTGGAGAGCTAAAAACAATAAATAAAATCAGAATAGCACGGGAACTTTGTATTTTTATTCACCGCTTGTGGTAAACATCAACTAATCAAGGGCCGGCGTGCGAGACAGAAAGTGATTATTAGAGGAACACAGTGGAGAGTTTTATACTGTTGGCCAAATGGGGTGTCATCCAATGTAGTCACCAGTTTGATTCCAGCAGACAGGCGGATCAATAACCGCCTCCGGCTCCATCTGATGCTCGGCTGCACCAGCAGAGTACAGTGGTCCCCTTTCGCCTGGCCTTCCAGACATTAAACGGCACAGTAAACACTAAAACCAGCTTTCCTAACACCATACCCATATATATTTATATATTTTACATTGAAAAATAATGGCCCGTATCATCAAACGCCAGTGTTTGGTGGACACACCTTGCCCAGGAATCTGAATTATGAAAGACTGGTATGCGTCCTTTAATGGTGTCCTGTCTTCTGGAGATGGCATGGGGCTTTTAGCAGGGGCCTGCCAACTATATGGCCCAAAAGGGTGGACGCTGGACAAAAGAGGGCCGCTGGAGCGCAGTGTCAGCCCACACACACAACACACACACACAACACGCACACAAAAACGTGTTCCCAGATGAACTGGAGTATGTTTTAGCCTGGATGCTGGCATCACAGAGAGCTGCTGTTAAGGGATGAGCACACATAAGAGAAGAGGACATAACAAGAAATACAGGATTGCTGGTCCCACACACACACACACACAAACACACAAAGAGCGAGATTAACGTGTACACATGCACCACGTCATGTAAACAGACGAAGAAGAGGAAGAAAACACACACACACACACACACACACACACACACACACACACACACACACACACACACACACACACACGATTTGCAACCTATGAAAACCAAAAGGTGAAAGCCCTTCCCTGGGCTATGACCTCACTTCCTTTGACATCACTGGGCTCGCGGGGGGATGGGCAGCACAGAGTAACTAGCTAGTAAAACCAGCTTTATATACATGGTTGCTAACTGGTCCCCCTTGCTAACTACCCCCCCTGGTAACACACACACACACACACACACACACGGGTCTCCAAGTCAATTAGCTTAGCGGGCGAATATGACGATACGGGCGAAGGCACAAATACAATTAAAATATATATATATATATTTATTTTTAAAAAAGGACCCTGCAAACCCCCACCACCACCAGCAGCACCACCCAGACGTCTGCTTGCTAGCTAACCCAGCGGTAACCAAGCGGAGGGGAAGCATAGCAACACACCGCTTATCTGGCCGTTAATAAATGTCGCCGGACCTCCGGCGAAAACCAACCGTCCGTACGTACCTCGAAAGTGCATAAGAGCCACCGGCTGGAAGGGCCCGTTGGAGTTCGGCGCATCCACGACCATCCTGTCTCCCGCTTTATTGCATGTCAACATCTAAACTCCGACCGGGAAAGGCGTTCAGACGGACTCGGGACTCGGGACTCAGGGCGAGAGGCCGGCCTCCATTTTAGCACACACAAAAAAAAAAAGGGATCGGATCAGTTAAAATGAAGCTTCTCCGCCGCTGGAGGGAACTGGCTAGTTAGTGACGTCACCGGGGGAAGGAGCCCCGCCGATTGGCTGAGTTTTGACCGCTCATGCTGGGAGTGACGCGAGGTGATTGGCTGACGAGGCTGGAAAAAAAAGGGGTGGGGGTGGGGGGCGGGGTTCGTGCGGTGGAATTTTGGGCCGGCCCCCCTGCGCCACGCTGATTGGTCGGCGGCGGTGCCCGTCAAAGGCCTCAGATCTGAGATCAGACGGCATCACCCTACCCCACTGTTTAACTGCCAAAAGGGGTTAAAGCATAATCTGACCTAGGATAAGGGGATTTTTATAGACTATTTTATAGACTTGTTTCCTTCCCTGTGTTTTACTTTACTTACTTTTCAAACAGGTGCAGGGGGGGGGGGGTTATTTTAAAGTATAAATCTGCCAATTTTAGATATTTCATTACATTTATGCATTGATGTGTTTTTTAGAGCATAAAAGGGGCGCATTAAAATGAGAAATGTGACGTGGCAACAGCTGGATTCATCTATACGCATGATGAAGAGATAAATCGTTTATTAGTTGCCCAGGAGTGTCTTGATTCTGGGAAAATATGGTGACTGATGTCTTTGCACACCGTAGCCTAGGCCTATATGAATAGCAGATACGCATCTCTGTGTTCGTGGCTGACTTGTTTGGACAGGCTGGCCATATTTGACCGAGCTGGCTCTATGTCAGCAATGTCATGAATTAATTAAAGTCGTTCCGCTGAATGGAACTTGGACAGGCTGGAGTGTGTTAATGCAGGACATGTCTAGTATCTATATATCTATTATAGTCTATATCTATAGACTGTGGGGACGTAACTGGGCCCCCATGCTCACCAATATTATCCTCCAATAAATCTTAAAGCTCGCTGATAAAAACATGTTGTTTCACTGCTGATCAAGCACAGACAGACAACCAGTCAGGCAGACTGAAACGCAGACAGACAGACAGAAGAAGCTTGAATACTTGAATATTTTAAATCCCTTTCATCGATCAGCTCACCATAGTGTAGCGGCCAACTCCCAACTAAAAGGTCCTGGGTTCAATCCCCAATGTCCACAGCCTAACTTGAGGGCCTTGTGCAAAATGTCTAACCCCTACATGCTCCGTATCTGAGTTCACTGTAAGCCACTTTGGATAAAGGAGTAAATGAAAGGGAAATGAAAGCCAGGGGCGGATCTAGAAAAATATTCATGGGGTGGCAAGAGGATGCCAGGAGATTTTGAGGGGTGGCACCCTGTGGCAGAAGTATATACAGCAGGGGTCAGAAGGGGGGCGGGCGATCGTAACCCACAACGGACCTACGGCCGACGGGGGGGGCGCCGCGCAATCGTAACCCACCCCGGACCTACAACCGACGAGGGGGGGAGGAGTGCGCGCGATCGTAACCCACCCCGGACCTATGACTGGCGGGGGGAGGGTGGGGGGGGGGGGGGGGGGGGGGGGGGGGGTGCGCCAGCTGGGGTGGCACCTGGGGTGGCAAGGCTTTTTTTTAGGGTGGCACTTGCCACCCCATGCCACCCCGGTAGATCTGCCCCTGATGAAAGCTCAACTCAAATTGCATAATGTTGGTACCTCGAGGTCCAGAGAGCAAAAGCCCTCTCCAGTAATTTGAGTCAACTGCCCAGATTAGCTAATCAGCACAACTCACATCAGTACAGCGAATGAGAGAAATCTGCAGGCTCGTACTGTGGGTGGAGAGGATGGGAAGATGGGAGGATGGGAACCGAACCTGGCAGTGCCCACCAAATCACACATGCGTCTTGTGGGAGTTCTTGTTTGTAAATGTTTATAACCCATATTCCTCCCTAAAACTTTTTGTCCAGTCCCCTTAATTTGCAAAATACGTTTCAAGTCAAGTAAACAATGCAAATAATGAGCCTGTTAGTTTATAGGCCTATGCACTATAACTAGATTATAGTACTGTCAACATTTAACTGTCTATGAGTTCCACAGAAGTGAAGCCTACACTTTTTGAACAGAAACAGAAGGAGACCGTTATAGACATATTTTTTCCATTAAAGGCCAAGCAGATGCAGTGGAGGAGCCAGTCTATTTGAAGTCCCACATTTCCATGAAATTAGCCAAGCCCGGGTTCACTTAGTCTTGGTTTATAACTCTTCATTCAAGAGGAGATCATAATTAAAGACTTCAGCCTTTAAGAGTTTTAAAAGTCTAATGTCTTAAATTATGATCTCCGAATCAGATATGAATGCAAAGTGCAGGTAGGCCTACTGTGTAATGTTTCATTATAGCATGCATATTACAGCTAATACTGAGAAAGCGGGCACATTGGGATGTCCGGTATAAAATCCCTATACGTATTCCAGTTAAATTATTCTATGGGAGAAACACAGACTGGCAGTTCCACTTCCATCTAGCAGATGGCAGCAAAGTCTTTGTGAGCTGCACTACAAACAAAGCAGAGCGCCAGAGTCATGAGGCGTACGTCGATGAATATGAATCTTGAAGGATGTGTTGCCCTGGAGGTTATGACCCTCACGACCGTTGAAGTAATCGCTTTCTGCTTTCACTGAAAACATTCAACCCAGTCTCACTAAGGCAATTTTATCCTCTATGAGACACCTTTATCCTCTTTTTAATGCCTCTGCTCCAATCCAGGAAACAAGACACAAATCAATAATAATCACAAAAATCATTGAGATGCGGTTACAAAGTTAAAGTGAAAACCCACTGACAAACTAACTGGGAGCTAAACCGCGTAGCTGACTTATTATGTTCATTTGTCAACACCCACGGGTCTAATGTGAAAGCTTTGTGGTGAATTTGGGTGTGCTTTGGAAACACTTAACATTTAACAGGTTTTACATTTGTTTGTTTGTTTTTAAACAGGGAAAGTAGGAAAGTAATTGAGTAGTTCATGGGAGTAGGCCTACTCTCCTGGAGATCGGTATGGTTATTTCTTTAAAACAATGGGGTTCTAGGATTTCTTTCGCTAATAATTGGCACAATATGAGTCACCAATAATAGAAAAACCCTCAGCAAGAGAGCAGAGAACATAGCGTGAATTATTCAATCACAGCTAGATTGTCTATCACCCTTAATTATCACAAGCCTCACACGGCCAAATCCTCCATTCTTTACCGCGCCGTTGTTTAGCCGTGTCACTCGGCTCATCTAAGAGAGCATAGCACGGTATGGCTTACAGGAAACCGTTTAGACCAGATCCTGTCTGTAATTTACCATGTAAACAAAGAAGCCATGAAAGATTCATGTAAATGTGCAAACCTCAACCGTCACTATTTCGCCAACCGCCACAAAACCCCCCCACACAGTACAATAACCAGTCACTGGAAACCCCCCCCCCCCCGCCAGTCCACATATGGTCATGTGAATACAATAAAGTAAAGGATGGGAAGTGCTATATCACAGTATAGTCTGACAGACTAATAGACTCATACGGCATTGAGCTGCTTCTTTAATGGTGTCTATCTGACCAATGGGAGTAGGACACAACACCGGGGGAAATAACAGCAGACTAGGCAATGGTGAGAACAGAATAGATGGCGGCTATTGATAAAACTGCGAATCGACTATTTTTTTCAATTTCAGCATCTCTATATGAAGACTGATAAAGGTGACCGAGGTGAGACGATACGCCGTATCAAACAGTAAACGTTGAGGCACTGCAGACGCCGTTCAGACCTCTAAACTATAATACAATACTTTTGGTTTTCTTCAAGGGCCTCAAGTGTCAAGCAAGCAACCGTCAAGGATGTCGTACATGATGTGAAACCATTTGTGCGGTCTGGCGGTTCCGCGGCGGCCCAGATCTCTTGGACGGCTCTCTTCCGGTCTCAAATCACTTCTAATCGTGTGAAGCAGCTTATCTTACATTAGTAAGCCCTCCGCAGGTAAGATCCATTTCAGCTCCGCGCCCGAGGCTGGAGCCACAGCTGAATGACCAGGATCAGTATTCCAGATCAACCCCTCGCGACGGGCCGTCCGCTCCGCCATAAATAATGTAGCGCACCTCCAGACCACAAGGTTAAGAAAAAAAAAAAGGGGGGTTGTGAGGATCCGACAAGGCTATGAATTGTTAACGCCGCCTCCTTTGTCCAATGTCGGCCAAACATGCAGCAGTACATAAAAGGTCATGGAGCACATTTTTCCAGGGGAGAGTCAAACGGGGATGACTGACGTATATACGTGTTGAGGGCCTGGGCGGAGAAGAAGGGGGTCGTGTGGGGACGTCGGTTGAGCAATTGTGACAGAGCAAAAAACACTGTGTCAGCGTTTGTACGTTTTTAGTTTGGACACATTGGACACAACGGCCCCTCGCCCTTGCTCCTGCTCTGTGTGCGCGTGTGTGTGTCTGTGTGTGCGCGTGCAAGTGCGTGCGTGTACCTGACAGTGGGGGGAGTTTCTGCAGCTCCCGGTTGGTGCTGAGATGGAAACAGGAGCTGCTGTACCGCTTCTCCTTCTTGGCGGCCGAGTGTGACCCCGGCTGCTTCACCCTCATCACCTGAGTTGCGGGTGGCTGCTTCTTGTTGGATCCCTGCCGGGACAACAATCACAGGAGGCCGGGTTCTGGTTACCCACGGGGGCAAAGAGCAAGGCAGTTCCGGGCGCCGGTAAGGGAGCTCCACGGGAACCACAGCCGCTCGGGTTTCATGATAAAAGCACCAAGATGGATGGGACAGTAGGAGAAGTGAGGAGAAAGTGGGTGGAGGGGAGGAGAGGAGAGTGAGTAGAGAGAACTTGGATAAGAGAACTGGAAAAACAGAGAAGATGAGATGAGCTTTGTAAGCATGTGAGTGTGCATGCGCTCACATGCTTGTGTGTGTGCGCGTGTGTGCGTGTGCGTGTGTGTGTGTGTGTGTGCACGCGCGCACATGCATGCATGTTCGCGTGTGTGCCCGCAGGACAGTGGGGGGGCCGTAAGATGTGGTTAAGGGTCACGTTCCCATCAGACCCAGATCAGGTGGTTCCCGGCCAGGCAATCTGATCCCTGCCGGTTCTGTGGGCTACTAAATCTGATGACAGGGTGTTGATTGACCGCAGAACGATCAATAACAGATAATCACGTTGAACGGAAGCTCAAAAAACAAGTCCAGTGATTACCTCGAATGGCCTCTGTGAAGCCCAAGGAATTCAACACACTCATAACGTGTCACATAAAGTGCAGAGATACGGTACAGACATAAAGGACAACAAGGCGTGAAAAAGGCCAAATCTTAAGAGTAGTCACAGGACCGGTGGTGAAGCGTCACATGAGAAACATAGCCTGTGTTTAGAGAAACAGAAACATGTACGTTTCCAATAAAAAAAAACAACAACATGCATATGGCTATTCTTAGCAGAGAAAGGCACCGATGACATAACCGAATGAGTGTATGTGCATAGCAATGCAACTTACCCCTCTACTTACCTCACCCTTCACACCCACATCCACGAAAGGTCACGAAATTTGACTTGTTAATAAGCCTGCTCCATTTTATTCTTTATTCACATTTGTACAGTTGTTTTTTTTGTTTTTTTTCCTTTAGTCAATTATTTCAATGATTCACTGTATTAGTTAACACAGTATTTATACTTGCTAGAATGAATGAAAACAAAACTTCCTACCTCTTCCTTATTTGCAGGGCCATTTTGACTCCCACAATGAGCCCAGGTCCCAGACTTGGAGTCCTGAACAGACAGCACGACACCTCACCACACACACACACACACACACACACATCACACAAGCATCCACTCAATGTCCACTCCGAGAAGTAGTGCAAACCAAACCAGAGGGGCAACTTTACCTTTTCTTTTTTGCTCTTGTGAGGCATTGTGCGCCCCCCTCACTAAAGTGAGACAGTGAGTGAGATTCAGCGGTCCAGCCCGGCTCTGGTCTCACCCTCAGACGATGCAGGGACGTGCATCCCCCTTGACGTGCATCCCCTTATGCACGTCTGTCAGCCCGAATGACCACCATGTGACCGCCTTCAGCTTCCGACTGATCACCCCATCCGTGACAGCCCTTTTGTCATGGGCCCCAGAAACAGCTTGCAAGGACAGGACAGGTCAGGACAGGACAGGTCAGGACAGGACAGGGGAGGAGGTTGCTGTGTGTTATGTTTCGCGATGAGAAACTTAATGCTGCCTGTCGTCCTCTTTAGGCCACTTTCTGGTACCCGCATTATTCCGGTGCAATGCGTGTGTCTCGCCGCTAGATGGCCATGTTGCTGCTGTTTGCGTTGCGTCGGCGTGTTTGTGGGCGTGGCCGCGGGGTGGCGCTGCAGCCACAGCCACTTAGTGGGAGTTTTGGTTTCCTCACCGTACTTGCCTCTGCGAGACTACTACTTTGTGCGTGAATTACAGAGATTTAGTTTTACCTGGGTAGAGTTAGGGTTAGGGTTACCTGGGTAAAGTTAGGGTTACCTGGGTAGAGTTAGGGTTGCCTGGGTACAGTTATGGTTAGTGTTACCAGGGTAGATTTAGGGTTACCTGGGTAAAGTTAGGGTTACCTGGGTAGAGTTAGGGTTACCTGGGTACAGTTAGGGTTAGTGTTATCCGGGTAAAGTTGGGGTTAGTGTTACCTGAGTAAAGTTTGGGTTACCTGGGTACAGTTAAGGTTACCTGGGTACAGTTAGGGTTAGTGTTATCCGGGTAAAGTTGGGGTTAGTGTTACCTGAGTAAAGTTTGGGTTACCTGGGTACAGTTAGGGTTAGTGTTATCCAGGTAAAGTTTGGGTTACCTGGGTAAAGTTAGGGTTACCTGGGTACAGTTAAGGTTATCTGGGTACAGTTAGGGTTAGTGTTATCCGGGTAAAGTTTGGGTTACCTGGGTAAAGTTAGGGTTACCTGGGTACAGCTAAGGTTACCTGGGTACAGTTAGGGTTAGTGTTATCCGGGTAAAGTTTGGGTTACCTGGGTAAAGTTAGGGTTACCTGGGTACAGTTAGGGTTACTGTTATCTGGGTAAAGTTAGGGTTAGTGTTACCTGGGTACATTTTGGGTTACCTGGGTACAGTTAGGGTTAGTGTTACCTGAGTAAAGTTAGGGTTACCTGTGTACAGTTAGGGTTACTGTTATCTGGGTAAAGTTAGGGTTAGTGTTACCTGGGTACATTTTGGGTTACCTGGGTACAGTTAGGGTTAGTGTTACCTGAGTAAAGTTAGGGTTACCTGTGTACAGTTAGGGTTAGTGTTATCCGGGTAAAGTTGGGGTTAGTGTTACCTGGGTACAGTTAGGGTTAGCTGGGTACAGTTAGGGTTAGTGTTGCCTGGGTAAAGTTAGGGTTACCTGGGTACAGTTAGGGTTAGTGTTACCTGGGTAAAGTTAGGGTTACCTGGGTACAGTTAGGGTTAGTGTTACCTGGGTAAAGTTAGGGTTACCTGGGTACAGTTAGGGTTAGTGTTATCCGGGTATAGTTGGGGTTAGTGTTACCTGGGTAAAATTAGGGTTACCTGGGTACAGTTAGGGTTACCTGGGTACAGTTAGGGTTAGTGTTATCCAGGTAAAGTTAGGGTTAGTGTTACCTGGGTAAAGTTAGTGTTACCTGGGTACAGTTAGGGTTACCTGGGTAAAGGTAGGGTAAGAATTACATTTTTGTGGTTTTTCTTTTTTTATATGGCCTATAAATGTTTTTCTTTGAATTCATTGCATGTGGCTTATTCATTGGTATAGCTCAGTATTGTAGGCCTACTGACACTGTAATTGTTTTTTTTTTTTTAAAATACATATACAAAAATGGAAACACCATAGCCCTCTCTATTATTTAGTTGAATGAGCAAAATGATTATGGGACGTGCTGAGAATAATCTTAATATTACTCTCACCAAAATTAGTTTAGCAAGCCCCAGAACCAGTCAATGAATATATCCTGTTTTTCAATTACATATTTTTCAATTGATTTCACTCAGATTTGTTCGCGCGCACACACACACACACAAACAGACAGACAGACACACACACATACACACACACGCATGTACACACACAAACACACACGCACACACACACACATCTGTGCACAATGGCAGACGCCACACACACACACACACACACACACACACACACACACTCACAACAATACAACTATGTGGCTGCAATCTACAAACTGCACGCACAAACAAACAGGGCACTGCAGTGGTACGACAGCATAGAAACAGCATCCCCATCCCTCTGTGAAACACAAGTCCCTTGTGGGGGTTATGTGACTTAGTGTGTGTGGAGGGGGGGGAAACAAAACAGACAGCTCACTCAACCCCCCCCACCCACCCACCCCAACTGTTAAAGGGGTGCGCCAGATACGCCCTTGGTGCTGAGGCATGAGGTTGGCATAAGTAAAAGCAGCGCCGCCAGAGAGAGACTTCTCTCTGGCGGCTATTGCAGCTGTGTTGCATATGTGTTGCGTGTCTGACGTCCCTCTGTCTCATGGAAGTGAGTGCTAAACTAGCAAGTGAAAGTGAGGCCTGCAGTGTCCAACCGAGGGCTGTAGCATCGGGGTGGAGAGCCGGGCGAGCGAGGCACAGGGGGTGGGTGTCATACATTGAAGTTGAAAAGGAAAAAACCCACACGGGGGAGGGGGGGGGGGATGCTGCGTTTTAAGCCATTGAAAGAGCAGTGAAATGGCAGGTTTCTGACTGAATGGTCCTCAGCGGCCGGGTTTGAAATACCAAGCCGCTCTCCTTCTCTCAGGTCAATTTCCACACGCGACTCTGCCTTCTGGATGAAGGAGAGCAGCAGGGGATAGGAGGTTGAAAACAGAGAGAGAGAGAGACAGACAGACAGAGAGAGAGACAGAGAGAGAGAGAGAGAGGGAGAGAAACGCGTGCGCACTACAAAGCACACGTACTGACACACGAAACACACTAACAAACATTGACAAACACATACTAACACACTAACACACTGAGGAACAACCCCCCCCCCCCCCAACCTCTCCATATACACACACACACACATACACGCACACACACATACACACGCACACACACACACACACACACACACACATGTGCACACACATACACACACACACACACACTAAATCAAATCCAAAACCAGAAGCCAATGAAGGGGCAGCGTTCCGCTCAATTGCAGTTTTCGATCAGAAGAGAGCAAACTGCCAAATCCGTCCAAAACACGTCAGGTCCCTGGGGCCTCCACAACAACTGATCCACAAGCCACCACATGCATTAAGTCACACTCTGTGAATAACCTCAGCCTCAACCCTAAAAAAAAAATCAAATGATGAAATTTGCAAAAACCGT
This sequence comes from Merluccius polli, assembly GCA_030340625.1. Classification (NCBI taxonomy): domain Eukaryota; kingdom Metazoa; phylum Chordata; class Actinopteri; order Gadiformes; family Merlucciidae; genus Merluccius; species Merluccius polli. Next base: position 390,101 of record JAOPHQ010000852.1, on the reverse strand, counting down.
ACTCGTAAAAACATACTGGGTAGCTTATTTCCTGACCGGACCCTATACTTGCACTGTTCATATTCACATGATGGCACCAATGATCATAAAATATGCAGGGGGCTGCCAGGGAGAGCTTTTACAGCACATTGGCGGCTGTAGGGTTGTAACTTAAGTTGTACTGGTAGTCTGGCTGTTGCTACATTATTACACTATTGATTGGATTGGAAGAAGTTTCTATGAGACATTGTGCCTCCATCTTGGTTTGCATCCGTGGTCAGGGGCTCGCCATTGCAGCGCCGTTATTACTGGAAGATATGGCCGCCTTCATTTCCTGTGGAGTGAATGGAACAATATTGAAAGAAAACATATCCTGTGTGTGTGTGTGCGTGTATGTGTGCGTGTTTGTGTGCGTGTGTGTGTGTGTGTTTGAGTGGGTGTATTGTTGTGATTTTCTGTTAATGTGTGTGTGTGTGTGTGTGTGTGTGTGTGTGAGTGGGTGTATTGTTGTGATTTTCTGTTAATGTGTGTGTGTGTGTGAGTGTGTGTATGTGTGTGTGTGTGTGCATGCGTATGTGCATGTGTGCCTCCGTGCGTGTGCGCATCTGTGTGTGTGTGTGTGTGCCTGTGCGCACGCCTGTGTGTGTGTGTGTGTGTGTGGGTGGGCACATTAGTGGGTGGTTAGATGCGGTCAGATGTGTGTGAGGCTGCAGAGTCGTATCTTCTTCACAAAAGAAATCCAATAAAAACACTAGTATGGCACACACAGCAAACGCACAAGGAATACAAATGATGCGCGGAGAGATGTTTATCCCAGTTGATCCTCATTGTCATTTACCACATTAAAAGACATTATGGTTAGAAGTGTCCACTGCTGCTGTCTTGTTTTAGCCACCCTTTATTCATCCTTTGCATTTGATGTTCGTGGGAATGTGTGGCTAGAAAAACAAGTTGGCTATTTTTCATTCAAAGTGTAAAAAAAGCCTTTGGTGATTGAATTAAAGGGGTTAAGGTGGCGAAAATATGCAGTTTGTGAAACAACAACACAACACATCATTCAGCCACTCAATCACTCACTCAAACCCAGTTGGGACCCACCGCTCCTGTTTTCCAGCTATTTCCTCCTACTTTAATTGCCTGTCTTGTCTGCCACGTCAAACACCACCTCCCCTTTAATTGGGCTTGCCTGGGACCTCATTGATTTTCCGGGTGTCCATTTGGTTTTCACGCTCCGTGCATTACAATGTCACGTCTTGTAATAGAGCCACGAAAAGTTCCACCTGAACAAAAGGCAGGGCTGTCTTTGTGCCCCCAAACACGACGTACCGGCTGCTGCTGCAGGAGGCTGGATGAGGGCTGAGCTACTTGTTCCCGGCTCCACTCCGCTTCACTGCTGACAGGGAGGAGAGCAGTGCAGCGGGGGTATAGCTCCGGCCCCCCCCCCAACGTAACTAACAACACTTCCCACCTTCGGCTGTTCTTTATTCCCAGCCTGGCGGTGCACCCGAGGGGCCCCAGCTGGTTCTGGTGTCGGTGGGTGTCGAAAGCCGATGTGTTTCGGCTGGGCAGGGGTCTCTTTGCTGGGTTACCGGCTAGAGTCGTCACGTTGTTTCGAAGGAAAAGTTCTGAAAAGTAAGTACGGTATTTTTATGATGTCGCAAGCTCTTTTTGTAATGAATATTTTTTCCGCAATACGATGACATAACATGAGCTTTTACTGAACACAAACTATCACTGTGACTTACACAATGAAAAGTGCCCGCGGCGATGCCACGAACCGCACATCCGGTATGATTTATTAACCAGGAGACATGCTGCTGTGAGCGCGTCCGTCCGCACCTGGTGTCTGAGACGAGAGGGTGACCCCTGTTGATCATTCATCTTTAATTATCTGAGTCAACCACGCTCCCATCCACCCCTATCTTTGAAGGAGCCAGCATGTGCCTGTGTGTTTCTAGCCCTGTGTCATGCCCATCCCAGATGTGGCTGAGGGACTGTGCTGGCATCCATCACTGTCTGCTCCCTTCAGTACATCCTGGCATCCTGGCTGCTGGTGGCATCTGCAGCCCCTCTAGCACAGGATCTCCCTCTGAATAGAATCAGAGGAACCCTTCACAATAAGGGTACATTAAAGCAGTGATAAGCATGAGCTAACAGTGAATGAACAGTTAACTAAGGTGACTAGTAATCGTTTACTAACGGTGTTCATGTTAACTAAGGTATTCATTTATACATTATTTAATAGTTTATGAAGACGTGCTCCATGGATGCGCGGTACTAGGCAAAATAGACAGTGAAAATGCTGTGTTGATGACGCTGATGTGAGTTGCTGCAGTTCAGCGAGTGAGGTAACCAGCGTGTCCCAAGCGTTTCCTCTTCCAGAAATTGGTACTCATCGTGCTGTTGAATATGTATTTTTAAGTTTTAGTTTTTAATATGTATTTTTAAGTTTTACTTTCTCGCTATCGGATCTTCGTTTCTGCTGTGTGTGTGTGTGTGTGTGTGTGTGTGTGCGTGTGACTATGTGTGCAAGGGGATCATCTTGCATTTATGTTTTTATATTTCTAATAACTATTAAATAATGTATAAATGAATACCTAAGTTAATAAGCGGGATAATCGCCTCAGGGTTTCACAATAATTACCAGCTTGCTGTACATTATCCCGTAATTCATTTACCCTTATTGTAAAGTGTTTCCGAATCAGATAGGACCGGGTGGCATATCCATCAGCCACCCGTCATCAGACCGGGATACTGGTGTTGGCGGTGTGCGTCTGAGAGAGGATAGATAAAGTACTCCGCATTTGTGCTTTTTTGCTGGCTCGGCTTCTTTTTTTGCAGCTGAAGGATGAAGATGAAGGCTTTTAGGTTTCTGTGTGAAGTGTGAATGTCGGCCGGTTCTGATCCTCGAGCCCAGCGTGCCGCAAAATTGTGTGGGATTTTAATACGTGCTCCTGCCACAGGTCACAGCTGCACCATTGAGCAGGGGCGAGAAAAAAAAAGGTATTTAAAGTCGTTCTTATTTACAGTATAATTAGTGCAACCTATGATTTGCTTTGACTCGTTATTCCTCGCCATGTGCTCTCTTGCTCCGTTTCAATACGTATTGCTTTGACTAATAATGCTGTGTATGGAAATGGTGTGAAAACTGCCAATAACATAATCCGTGTGCCATTTATTTATAATAATTTCCTCCACCTTGAGGGAACCTTGACCTGCTTGTTTATGAAAGGTGCTGATCTACACACTGGAGAATGAGTCCAGTGTCCCCCAGTATTGAGCTGTTCGGACAGCTTCTGGACGGCATGTGGTTTGCGAGTGTCTCAGACAAACTCTCACATCATCAGTTCCCTTGTTCTTCTGGCACCTTGCGGCATGTTTTATTTACATGTTTTGTATTGCGACGGCCCTCTCCCCTATTCTGTGGCGACTTCCTCCTCGTCTCCCCGCCGTCTTTGCTCTTCTCCTCTCCCTGTGTCGTCGTTGTTCCCCCATCTCCTCCCCGGACACCCCTCCTCCCGCAGGCGCGACGCTGGAGCCTCCCTGCCGTCTCTAATGAAAACTACGCTTCTCCGCATTGGGAATTGAATTCCATTCATTCATGTGTTTTCGACCGGCCCTTTGTTGACCATGAAACATTGATTTGAATCCAAAGGGGGGCTACTGTATATACTGCACACGCTGCACATGGTGCCCAGATGAACCGAGAATCACGAGCATAACATATGAACAAGAGCCGCGCACATTTTGAAAGTATTGAAGAAGAATAGAATGAAGACCGCACAATGTTTGCTATATACAAGATGAACGACCCCGCGTCGCAGACACACAATAGCGGTAATATGTTTAATAAAAATATAGATTCCCGCATGCGGTGGGACAGGAATGTGGAAAAGGTACAACATTAAATCAGGGAGTGTTTTATGTGTGAGTCATTACTTCCATTATGGCAGCGAAGTCTCCTCTCTCTCTTTCTCTCTCTCTCTGTCTAATCGACAACTTAAAGCCATTTTGCTGTAAGCATTCACCTTTTTAATGGCTGACTATTGACAGAGCCGTTGCCTCTGCTTTCGGATGAGTCATGCTATTACATCGCAGCCTTAAATCTGCCACGCCATGAATATTAAAGCCTTCTAACCGAGGAAATGGGAATGTGAGCGGCCCCGTGTTTGTCGAAGAGTGCCATCCAAGTGATTCCTCTCCTGCTCTTTCTGTCGGGGTCGATAGCGTGATATCGCTGAAGGACTTGAAATCCATGTCCGTACACCAGAAGTGGCTCGCTTGAAAAAAAAGTGCAACGAAAGGACAAAAAAAAAAAAACCACAACACCGTTTTATTTTTATTTTCTTTACCGAGAATACCATTTTTCAATTTTCGGTCTTCTCCTTCTTCTGTAATGAAATAAAAGTTGATTCATCCCTTGAGCTTTGGCCCCGAAGTTGGAAGTTTAGCCCCGGCTCGAGGAGCAGGCAGTGGTGATGAAGGAGATGAGACGATACGGTCTGGATCTCTCTCTCTCTATCCGCCTGCCACTGCTAAGCCAGGTTAGAGATTAGGGGGCTCACAGGGAAGACCCACGGGAGCCGTGTACCTGTCAGAGAGATGTCAAACATTCAAAGGAAAAAGGAACCATTGTTCTTTTACGTATGTGTTCCTCCCCTTGCTGGTAGACACATATGGTTCTCCCTCATTCCTTTATCCCCCCCCCCGCCCCTCTCTCTCTCTCTCTCTCTCTCTCTCTCTCTCTCTCACACACACACACACACACACACACACATACACATACACACACATACACACACACTAGAGATGCTTACATCAATCCATCCATACATCCATCCATCCATACATACCTACATACATAGTCATATAGAGTTTGAACAGAAATGATGTAACTCATTCCACATCACACTTTCATATGCTGATTTTCATCAAAAGAGGTCCCCCTAATGAGGATATATATATATATATATATATATATATATATATATATATATATATATATATATATATATATATATATATATATAGTGAATCTATGAATATATTACACGATATGGATGTGACAAGTGACAACGGTTAGGGTGAAATGTTTACTTTTCGCTAATCAACAAAACAGGACGCCCGCAAATGTACATACACCTATACGCACACACACGCGCGCCACATGCACGCACACACACACACACACACACACGCACACAAAGACACATGCATGCATACACACATACACCCACTCGCCATCTGTAACAGTCCAGCTACTGTGTTAGTGCATAATTTACAGTGTGAGACAAGTATTCTCTATGTTATATTGGGTTCCCTCTCCCCTGGCTATAGTTAGCTCTCTCCAGTCCCACAAACCCCACAGGCCACCCAAACGCAGCGACGAGCGTTTGTGGACCACACGGAGGGAGGGGTGCTAAATGCCTTTAGGTTGAGAGGTCGTTTGCCTACAGTGGAAATAAATGGAGCACATATATTATTTTTCTTTTCATTTTTTCCTTTTTATTCATTTCTGCCACAGAGGGAATTATGCTTATCTGCCTGCAGGATGAAATACACACTTCAAACTCTCTCTCTCTCACTTGCTAAGGTGCGGAGAGCGAGGGGAGAGAACAAGGGGTGACAAGGTCTGCTGCGGCTGATGGTAGTAGAGCAGGTTGTGTAAAACTGTGGCGAGAGAGAGAGAGAGAGAGAAAAAAAAGAGAGAGTGAGAGAGAGCGAGAGCAAGAGCAAGAGAGAGAGAGAGAAAAAAAGCGGGTGAGAGTCTTCGCCTTGTCTCAGTCATAATCTATACGCAAGGTAATACGGCACAAATCGAGTGTCGATATATCGCGACACTTCCAGTCTAAATGTGCCATACGTCTCATGTGGAGTGTGTGTGTGGTTGATGGCTTGCTTAAGCAGCCTCCACAGAGACGTATGGCACATTTAGACGAGAAGCATGGGTGGGGGCTGCACCACAGGTGCCCCTCACCCAGCCCCTGAGTCCCATGGGTCATCAAGGCACACAGGATGAACCAGCTATCACCACACACACAAGTAAACCGTTGTATACCGACTCTATATGTGTCCTGTGTGTCCGAGGGGCCCAGCAAAGCCACTAATGTGGGGCCTCTCCAACCCCCAAGGGGACACAGAAGGGATAGCCCAAAGACGCACATGAGCCACCAGCCGCGTCGACGGACAGCCGCCTCCCGGCACCAGAACCTTCCCAGGCGGCAGCGGCGGTCGCCGGTAGCGTCCGGGGCGGGGGACGGGGGACGGGGGACGGGGGGAGGCAGCGCAGCGACCACTCAGAGCAGCCGCTGGAACCAGCCACATCCACAACAGCTTGAGGGGAGCATGCATCTTCGCAGGGACCCTACCGAGGTCCCTGTCCCGGGGGGCCCTCCGAAGAGCAACCGCCGCGGCCCAGCTGTCACACCTCCTCCCAGCCCGTCCGGACAGCCCCTGCAACGGCCAAGCCCAGCGACGCCCCCGCCAGCCAAGGTGGCAGCCAAGGCCCAGGCCTCCGGTCTCTGGGATGGGGGGGGCTGGTCACACTGGGGAGGTGTGGGGGCACTGGGTTTGTAGTTCCCCCCCCCCCCCCTGTTCACAACAAAGTTTATTGACTGTGTGCTAGAAACAAATACCAATTTCAGATTCGCTTGAATTTATTTTCAACTTGTGTTGCAACTTTGTGCATAACACCTGGCGCCGACATTCACACGTCAACAGAAATCTAACCGACTGCTGCATCAGGCGCAGCAGCACAGTCCAAAGGCAAAGTGCTGTTCTTGTGATGTCGCGTTCTGAGGAGCAGGCTTGTTGATAGACCACCTGGAGACGCAGTCACAATCACGTTTGATAAGGTAACGATGAGCGACACTTCTCTGGAGAACCCCTACATGGGACTGAACCGTGCCCAGTTTGAGCATCATTCATTATTTATTTATATTATTCACTTTATAATAACGTTCATAAGTCATAAGTCGGATATGATGGAAAGATCAGCCAACCGGTTGGTACAGTCCACTGGGTAGGCTGGTAGGCTGTTCTAGCCATCACACATCTGGGTGGACACTCCCACTTGTGATGTCAGTGTAGATTTTGACATGGCTTGTAATAGCTAATCAACATCCCACCTGGTAGTAAAATAGGGGCCTTTAACATAGCACTTATTAATCATCTACAAATAAAGAGCTCTTTTCCAAAACGCAATAAATCCATTTTGACAGTTTTCAGGAAAATACATTTTTTTACCCACACATGTTTTGGATAGAAACGGCATCTTGCAGTACATTTTAAACAAGGAAATATAGTGATTTGGCATGAAATGTTGATGGAGCAGTGAATAGGTTCAGTGCACAGCAAAATGGCATAATAAACTCATTTTTTTTTAAATTTGGTGTTTATTGCGTTTTGGAAAAGAGCTCTTCAAATGTAAAATAATGTTTTGTTAATGACTAAGTACTAATTAATGGTTAAGTACATCATTAACTAAAGGCTTATAAATTAATGTTTTGTTAATGATTCAGTTAATTAACTAAAGGCCTATTAATGACTGAACGTCATTAAGTGTTACCCATTATTTACATTTTTAAAGTCAATCAATTAAATAACGGTATCGTTTACGTCTGATTGTCATTGGCTTGAACTGTAGTGAAGCAGTGAACAAAAAACTGTCACAAATGTGAATACATTGGAGAGAGGATTATTCGATACATATATACACACACGGTATTCACATGAAAGTGGCACCGTGTCGCATGTGACAGGACGTATGCTGTAATCCTAAGCTTTGAAACATGAATCATTCGTATGAGAGAAGACAGATGGAGGAAGCTGATTATACTGCAACTGTGCTGCAGCCTCAAGTTCCATGTCGCTTTGATGAGGCTGATCTATACTGTACATACATGTGTGTGTGTGTGTGTGTGTGTGTCTGCGTGCATGTGTGTGTATGTGTGTGAGTGTCTGGTCATGGAGATGATAGAAGTCAAAGGGATGAACTGGTTAATCTATAAACACACACACACACACACACACACACGGACACCCCCCCCCCCACCCCACACACACACACACACAAACACACACACACACACACACACATATCCTTTCCCTCCATCGGTCCAGTTCACTTTCATGTCATATTATCTACTTTGCTCTTTCCGGTGTCGTTCTCCTCTGGTTCCCCTCTCACTTGGGACGCGTTCCTCCTCATACTCCTCTGGGTCGGAGCGGGGGCCAGCTGCCCCCCTCTCCCCTCTCCCCCGCCCCGCTAATCTGGGGAGTACAGGCGGTGGGAGACAGAGACAGGGGTTGACAGAAAGGCAGGCCTTCTTTCACACAGATAAAAATGGGTTCTGCTTGCGGGCTTGGGGCAGATAGCATCCAACTTGACCTATAAATGTAAAATGTACTGTCGCCGTGAAGAAGGAGATCGCCCTTGTCTGGAGACAGGGTCTCTCAGTATTAAAAAGAAGAAGGAGGAGGAGGAGGAGGAGGAGGAGGAGACAGGGGAGGGGGTATTCAGAGTCTCTGCAGTGGTAATTGAATGATGGTTATTTTAAACATTGACTAGCATTTCATAATTTAGTATTTCCCTATTTCCTGAATGTAATTGTGGAGGAGCTTTCTCTTGCAAAATAAAGTTAGCATCAGTGCTGCTCAAATTCTTGTGGCGTTTCTTTTTTCACCCCGAGGAATAGATTATTATTGTAAATCCCATCAGGTAGGAATTCATTTAATGAGCTATAGCCGCGAGCAGTTAAATTAAGTGTAAAAAGCTGTATTGTAATTAGTAGGCATTGTAGCAATTATGGAAATAACCGGAGCTGTGTGTCTTACCTCACGGTTTCGCGGCACCTCTTTTAATAACAGCAGAACACAGGAAATACCTGATGACTTTGTGTTGTGCCTATACACCGCATATACAGTATATATTACACAATGTCCAAACACAGAAAATCAAGACTACACTATGTTCTGTGATTAAATACAGTTGGTAGTAGTTTGTTAGTATCCCTTGTATCTCCAACTTTCTTAACAAGACACCTGCGTCCCCCCCCCATGTTGTAACACAGTAATCCCACGGCGACCGCATAAAGGTCAGCGCAGACACTGGTGCGTTGAATGCATTCCTAGCTCATTTAAAAAATACTGGGCAACTCTGCCCACTGGCTCAGTCAGCAACTATGTTTAATTTCCCTCTAAAGGATTGTAAGTGTAGTCCGAATTTTTGTAACTGCAAAAAAGGTAAGATTTGTGAACTTATAGGTTGGCATTTGTAGTCGCACGATGTTTAATTTCCCTCTAAAGGATTGTAAGTGTAGTCCGAATTTTTGTAACTGCAAAAAAGGTAAGATTTGTGAACTTATAGGTTGGCATTTGTAGTCGCAGAAAAGATGTGTCGATCGGTTTGCAGAGCTGTAACTTGATTGTCACATGTGTACATTCATTTAAGAATACATACACAAACAAACTTGCACTATACACTGTAAACAAATACAACAATGTTTGTGATTGTGTCATTTTTATTTGACTTCATTTTGATAAAAGTGCATACACAACTCATCGATTAGCAACTCTGCAAATGTGCTCCTGCGCGTGTCGAATGTACGATTCCCTGCAAACGCTTTCGGCACTAATTGCCCGTGGAGCCCATGTTAAAACAATATGCAAATAATATATATATATGCGATATGCACTGAAGAATCTGCAAAAAGTGTGATTTGATAATCTGTTGAGACACTCTCAATTCTTCACGTTCGTTTACTTCCAGTCCGTAGCCATCGCTTTCACTTTCTTAGCGTCTCCTAGTCCTTTTAGTATCATAAATAATCATAGAAACCATCAAAACAAAGACGACCACAGTGAAACTTATGAATATGGATGCCACCTCTATGGTGTTGTGTTCAGTCCTGCGTATTAAATATTGACATAAACCAAGTGTACATGTCTGCATGACAAATAAAGGAATCTACACAATAAAGAAGTGAGGGGATTGACATGGCCGCAGTATCAGTCCTCTTGTCTATAGTGACAATACAAATATAACATAGTAGTAGTCATAGTGCCTTTCCATTGGAGAGGGGAAGGGAGCGATGGAGAATGGATACAAATGCATTTGTAATCAACGTGTAATGAAACAAAGAAGACTATAATTTGGGATTTTATTAGGATACACACAACAATAAAACAAAAAAAAAACAAAACCCCCCCCCCCCAAAAAACAATATATATATATATATATATATATACAGTATATATATATATATATATATATATATATATATATATATATATATATATATATATATATATATGGTAACCCTTCTTTTTACAGTCCGGTAATTACCAGGAAATTACCTGGTAATAAGATGTATTACATGGTGTATAAGTAATAACCATGTAATTAAATGTAATTACCTTGTAATTACCAAGTACTTACCAGGTAATTACCCAGTATTTAATTACATATTTATATGGTAAATACCAACAAGTTACCTGATATTTACTAGCTATTTTCCTGACATTTACCAGGTATTTACCCAATAATTACCTGGTAGATATCCTGCAGTTGCATATTGTAGACAATAAACCCACTGAATGTGTCTATATGTGACTTTGTTAGGGTGATGATAACTTATATATTTACCTGGTACTTACCACGTATTTACTCAAAAATGATCGCATATTTATCTGGTAACTACCACTTATTTACCTGGTAGTTACCTGATATTTACCTGGTAAATAGCAACAAGTTACCCAGTATTTACTAGATATATACTGAAAACTACCAGGTATTTATCCATTACCAATCAACCTGTGTAGTGACAGTGAGGGTAGTAATGACTCTGATTTTTACCTGGTAATTACCCAGTATTTACTTGATAACTGGCAACTATACCATGATACCATGTTCAAAACTACACATCCTAATGGGTGGTAGATGATTATAATCTACAATTACCAGGAAAGTATTTGGTAATATCATTGAAACAAACCACGCTTCCTTTTACAGTACAGTTCCACCTTTCTTACAGGTAACTACTCTGTAAAACTCCGATATCACCCCGATAATTATCACGGAGATATGGGAGTTTTTGCCAGATACCATGTTCAAAACTACACACCCTAATGGGTGGTAGATGATTATAATCTACAATTACTAGGAAAGTATATGGTAATATCAGTTTTGAACATGGTATCTGGCAAAAACTCCCATATCTCCCTGATAATTATCGGGGTGATATCAGAGTTTTACAGAGTAGTTACCTGTAAGAAACGTGGAACTGTACTGTAAAAGGAAGTGTGGTTTGTTTCAATGATATTACTGTAGCTCCCAAGTAGTACACACGAGGCCAGAGGTCTTTGTTAGAAAACAGGATTTATTTTCCAGGTCGAACCAACCCGTGAGAACTGGGTTTAAAGAGAACAATAATTCAAATAAATAAATACAATTGACAATATGCAAATGTACGTTTTTTTCAGCAGCACAACAGGTGTTACATTTACACCAAAAACCACTACACACACCTCACATACAGTCCGCAACTCAATATTAACTTGTAAATTTACAAAGTTAACTTACATAATTTCACCACTTTACGTCGTATGCAAATCACCACACGCACCAACCATGCAATGAATGCAACACAATACAATCGTTCACGTTCTTTATAGACATAAATAAAAGATAAACATGCCTCGTCCACTGCTAACTACTTAAGGAGGGAATTTTCTTGTATGCTTCTTCCTTGTCCTTTATAGTTTTTCTATTTTAAGTGCCTTTAGCTTTTAACTTTAACTTATAGCTTATAGAACGTGCTGCTTCTTTCGCGCTGTTTGGCTAGGTGCGTTGCTAAAAGGTGTGGTGTAGGAAACATATGCCGGCGGCAATTAGTTCCGCCCCAATGCCATTATAAACAGTAGGAACAAAAAAACCCGGGAGGTTAACAAATTAAACAAACTGCCAATGTGCAGCAGTTACAATTACCATATACTTTCCTGGTAATTGTAGATTATAATCATCTACCACCCATTAGGATGTGTAGTTTTGAACATGGTATCATGGTATAGTTGCCAGTTATCAAGTAAATACTGGGTAATTACCAGGTAAAAATCAGAGTCATTACTACCCTCACTGTCACTACACAGGTTGATTGGTAATGGATAAATACCTGGTAGTTTTCAGTATATATCTAGTAAATACTGGGTAACTTGTTGCTATTTACCAGGTAAATATCAGGTAACTACCAGGTAAATAAGTGGTAGTTACCAGATAAATATGCGATCATTTTTGAGTAAATACGTGGTAAGTACCAGGTAAATATATAAGTTATCATCACCCTAACAAAGTCACATATAGACACATTCAGTGGGTTTATTGTCTACAATATGCAACTGCAGGATATCTACCAGGTAATTATTGGGTAAATACCTGGTAAATGTCAGGAAAATAGCTAGTAAATATCAGGTAACTTGTTGGTATTTACCATATAAATATGTAATTAAATACTGGGTAATTACCTGGTAAGTACTTGGTAATTACAAGGCAATTACATTTAAATACCTGGTTATTACTTAGTAAATACATCTTATTACCAGGTAATTTCCTGGTAATTACCGGATTGTAAAAGGAAGGGTTACCCTTAACCCTAATATCAAACCCATTAACATTAGGGTAAGTGGTAGTTAGTTTTTCTTTAATAACTTGTTTTCTGAACGTCGTAAAGACTCAGAGCCGATGTCTGTCCCATGGTTTATGGGGAAGATGAACACGCCAGTCTTGGTCCTGAGTCATTGCGACCTTCCTGTTCTGAAACCCTAACCCTAATATCAAACCTTAACCCTAATATGAAACCCATTAACATTAGGGTAAGTGCTAGTTAGTTTTTCTTGAATAACTTTTTTTCTGAAGGTCCTAAAGACTCAGAGCCGATGTCTGCCCCATGGTTTATGGGGAAGCCGAACACGCCAGTCTTGGTCCTGAGTCATTGCGACCTTCCGTTCTCTTAACCCTAACCCTAATATCAAACCTTAACCCTAATATGAAACCCATTAACATTAGGGTAAGTGCTAGTTAGTTTTTCTTGAATAACTTTTTTTCTGAAGGTCCTAAAGACTCAGAGCCGATGTCTGCCCCATGGTTTATGGGGAAGCCGAACACGCCAGTCTTGGTCCTGAGTCATTGCGACCTTCCGTTCTCTTAACCCTAACCCTAATATCAAACCTTAACCCTAATATGAAACCCATTAACATTAGGGTAAGTGCTAGTTAGTTTTTCTTGAATAACTTTTTTTCTGAAGGTCCTAAAGACTCAGAGCCGATGTCTGCCCCATGGTTTATGGGGAAGCCGAACACGCCAGTCTTGGTCCTGAGTCATTGCGACCTTCCGTTCTCTTAACCCTAACCCTAATATCAAACCTTAACCCTAATATGAAACCCATTAACATTAGGGTAAGTGCTAGTTAGTTTTTCTTGAATAACTTTTTTTCTGAAGGTCCTAAAGACTCAGAGCCGATGTCTGCCCCATGGTTTATGGGGAAGCCGAACACGCCAGTCTTGGTCCTGAGTCATTGCGACCTTCCGTTCTCTTAACCCTAACCCTAATATCAAACCTTAACCCTAATATGAAACCCATTAACATTAGGGTAAGTGCTAGTTAGTTTTTCTTGAATAACTTTTTTTCTGAAGGTCCTAAAGACTCAGAGCCGATGTCTGCCCCATGGTTTATGGGGAAGCCGAACACGCCAGTCTTGGTCCTGAGTCATTGCGACCTTCCGTTCTCTTAACCCTAACCCTAATATCAAACCTTAACCCTAATATGAAACCCATTAACATTAGGGTAAGTGCTAGTTAGTTTTTCTTGAATAACTTTTTTTCTGAAGGTCGTAAAGACTCAGAGCCGATGTCTGCCCCATGGTTTATGGGGAAGCCGAACACGCCAGTCTTGGTCCTGAGTCATTGCGACCTTCCGTTCTCTTAACCCTAACCCTAATATCAAACCTTAACCCTAATATGAAACCCATTAACATTAGGGTAAGTGCTAGTTAGTTTTTCTTGAATAACTTTTTTTCTGAAGGTCGTAAAGACTCAGAGCCGATGTCTGCCCCATGGTTTATGGGGAAGCCGAACACGCCAGTCTTGGTCCTGAGTCATTGCGACCTTCCGTTCTCTTAACCCTAACCCTAATATCAAACCTTAACCCTAATATGAAACCCATTAACATTAGGGTAAGTGCTAGTTAGTTTTTCTTGAATAACTTTTTTTCTGAAGGTCGTAAAGACTCAGAGCCGATGTCTGCCCCATGGTTTATGGGGAAGCCGAACACGCCAGTCTTGGTCCTGAGTCATTGCGACCTTCCGTTCTCTTAACCCTAACCCTAATATCAAACCTTAACCCTAATATGAAACCCATTAACATTAGGGTAAGTGCTAGTTAGTTTTTCTTGAATAACTTTTTTTCTGAAGGTCGTAAAGACTCAGAGCCGATGTCTGCCCCATGGTTTATGGGGAAGCCGAACACGCCAGTCTTGGTCCTGAGTCATTGCGACCTTCCGTTCTCTTAACCCTAACCCTAATATCAAACCTTAACCCTAATATGAAACCCATTAACATTAGGGTAAGTGCTAGTTAGTTTTTCTTGAATAACTTTTTTTCTGAAGGTCGTAAAGACTCAGAGCCGATGTCTGCCCCATGGTTTATGGGGAAGCCGAACACGCCAGTCTTGGTCCTGAGTCATTGCGACCTTCCGTTCTCTTAACCCTAACCCTAATATCAAACCTTAACCCTAATATGAAACCCATTAACATTAGGGTAAGTGCTAGTTAGTTTTTCTTGAATAACTTTTTTTCTGAAGGTCGTAAAGACTCAGAGCCGATGTCTGCCCCATGGTTTATGGGGAAGCCGAACACGCCAGTCTTGGTCCTGAGTCATTGCGACCTTCCGTTCTCTTAACCCTAACCCTAATATCAAACCTTAACCCTAATATGAAACCCATTAACATTAGGGTAAGTGCTAGTTAGTTTTTCTTGAATAACTTTTTTTCTGAAGGTCCTAAAGACTCAGAGCCGATGTCTGCCCCATGGTTTATGGGGAAGCCGAACACGCCAGTCTTGGTCCTGAGTCATTGCGACCTTCCGTTCTCTTAACCCTAACCCTAATATCAAACCTTAACCCTAATATGAAACCCATTAACATTAGGGTAAGTGCTAGTTAGTTTTTCTTGAATAACTTTTTTTCTGAAGGTCCTAAAGACTCAGAGCCGATGTCTGCCCCATGGTTTATGGGGAAGCCGAACACGCCAGTCTTGGTCCTGAGTCATTGCGACCTTCCGTTCTCTTAACCCTAACCCTAATATCAAACCTTAACCCTAATATGAAACCCATTAACATTAGGGTAAGTGGTAGTTAGTTTTTCTTGAATAACTTTTTTTCTGAAGGTCGTAAAGACTCAGAGCCGATGTCTGCCCCATGGTTTATGGGGAAGCCGAACACGCCAGTCTTGGTCCTGAGTCATTGCGACCTTCCGTTCTGAAACCCTAACCCTAATATCAAACCTTAACCCTAATATGAAACCCATTAACATTAGGGTAAGTGCTAGTTAGTTTTTCTTGAATAACTTTTTTTCTGAAGGTCGTAAAGACTCAGAGCCGATGTCTGCCCCATGGTTTATGGGGAAGCCGAACACGCCAGTCTTGGTCCTGAGTCATTGCGACCTTCCGTTCTGAAACCCTAACCCTAATATCAAACCTTAACCCTAATATGAAACCCATTAACATTAGGGTAAGTGGTAGTTAGTTTTTCTTGAATAACTTTTTTTCTGAAGGTCGTAAAGACTCAGAGCCGATGTCTGCCCCATGGTTTATGGGGAAGCCGAACACGCCAGTCTTGGTCCTGAGTCATTGCGACCTTCCGTTCTCTTAACCCTAACCCTAATATCAAACCTTAACCCTAATATGAAACCCATTAACATTAGGGTAAGTGCTAGTTAGTTTTTCTTGAATAACTTTTTTTCTGAAGGTCCTAAAGACTCAGAGCCGATGTCTGCCCCATGGTTTATGGGGAAGCCGAACACGCCAGTCTTGGTCCTGAGTCATTGCGACCTTCCGTTCTCTTAACCCTAACCCTAATATCAAACCTTAACCCTAATATGAAACCCATTAACATTAGGGTAAGTGCTAGTTAGTTTTTCTTGAATAACTTTTTTTCTGAAGGTCCTAAAGACTCAGAGCCGATGTCTGCCCCATGGTTTATGGGGAAGCCGAACACGCCAGTCTTGGTCCTGAGTCATTGCGACCTTCCGTTCTCTTAACCCTAACCCTAATATCAAACCTTAACCCTAATATGAAACCCATTAACATTAGGGTAAGTGCTAGTTAGTTTTTCTTGAATAACTTTTTTTCTGAAGGTCGTAAAGACTCAGAGCCGATGTCTGCCCCATGGTTTATGGGGAAGCCGAACACGCCAGTCTTGGTCCTGAGTCATTGCGACCTTCCGTTCTCTTAACCCTAACCCTAATATCAAACCTTAACCCTAATATGAAACCCATTAACATTAGGGTAAGTGCTAGTTAGTTTTTCTTGAATAACTTTTTTTCTGAAGGTCGTAAAGACTCAGAGCCGATGTCTGCCCCATGGTTTATGGGGAAGCCGAACACGCCAGTCTTGGTCCTGAGTCATTGCGACCTTCCGTTCTCTTAACCCTAACCCTAATATCAAACCTTAACCCTAATATGAAACCCATTAACATTAGGGTAAGTGCTAGTTAGTTTTTCTTGAATAACTTTTTTTCTGAAGGTCGTAAAGACTCAGAGCCGATGTCTGCCCCATGGTTTATGGGGAAGCCGAACACGCCAGTCTTGGTCCTGAGTCATTGCGACCTTCCGTTCTGAAACCCTAACCCTAATATCAAACCCATTAACATTAGGGTAAGTGGTAGTTAGTTTTTCTTTAGTAACTTTTTTTCTGATGGTTGTAAAGACTCAGAGCCGATGTCTGCCCCATGGTTTATGGGGAAGCCGAACACGCCAGTCTTGGTCCTGAGTCATTGCGACCTTCCGTTCTGAAACCCTAACCCTAATATCAAACCTTAACCCTCATACGAAACCCATTAACATTAGGGTAAGTGGTAGTTAGTTTTTCTTTAATAACTTTTTTTCTGAAGGTCGTAAAGACTCAGAGCCGATGTCTGCCCCATGGTTCATGGGGAAGCCGAACATGCCAGTCTTGGTCCTGAGTCATTGTGACCTTCCGTTCTGAAACCCTAACCCTAATATCAACCCTTAACCCTAATATGAAACCCATTAACATTAGGGTAAGTGGTAGTTAGTTTTTCTTGAATAACTTTTGTTCTGAAGGTCGTAAAGACTCAGAGCCGATGTCTGCCCCATGGTTTATGGGGAAGCCGAACACGCCAGTCTTCGTCCTGAGTCATTGCGACCTTCCGTTCTGAAACCCTAACCCTAATATCAAACCCATTAACATGATGGTAAGTGGTAGTTAGTTTTTCTTTAGTAACTTTTTTTCTGAAGGTCGTAAAGACATTACAAAGTCATTGCAACCTTCCGTTCTGAAACCCTAACCCTAATATCAAACCCATTAATATTAGGGTAAGTGGTAGTTAGTTTTTCTTTAGTAACTTTTTTTCTGAAGGTCGTAAAGACTCAGAGCCGATGTCTGCTCCATGGTTTATGGGGAAGCCGAACACGCCAGTCTTGGTCCTGAGTCATTGCGACCTTCCGTTCTGAAACCCTAACCCTAATATCAAACCTTAACCCTAATATGAAACCCATTAACATTAGGGTAAGTGGTTGTTAGTTTTTCTTGAATAACTTTTTAACCCTTCCTTTTACAGTCTGGTAATTACCAGTCTTTGGTCGAAACCGTCCCGACATAAAAAATAACATGACAAACTAAAACTAATAGCCTTCATCAGAAGTCCTGAGCTCTATATGGACCTGACAGTATTCTGATAGAGCGATGTGTTCCTGTGAATTGTGGTAGTTAGTTATAATAAGGACCGTTTAAGTAACTCACCTTTATTCTTTATTAAAGATATAGCTGGACACGTACATTTTAAAGCCCTTCTGTATCAGAGAGGTCAAAGCTTTACTCATAATCTCTTAGCAAAACAATATGAGTTAAACAGCCCTAATGCTGACACTGGCTGGCTCACCCACTGTCAAAAAACACAAATGTAATGACCAATATAAAAAAGGAATGAGATGGTAAACAAAGCTGAACAAGCAATGAAAGAATGGACAGCTTAATTAAAACGGATGCGATAAATATGACGGTTTTATATATATAGCGTATACACAAGTGTGTGTGTGTGTGTATGTGTGTGTTTGTGTACACGTGCGTGAGTGTATGTGTGTTTGTGCGTGCGTGTGTGTGTGTGTGTGTGGGGGGGGGGGGGGGTTGCTACTGGCTCAGTGGGGGTGCAGGTCTTTTTTTCGTTTTTTGGATCCATACAGTTATGGATCCAATAACTGTATGGATTTACGGATCTCCATCCATGGTCACCCTGTGGTCATTTTGTTTGGGGTGCAATCAAACACAGAAAATAAGGACGAAAACATGCATCTCCTAATAAAAGTGCATTTCGGTGCCATTTTCTACTAAAGGGAGAGCATGCACGTGCTTATGTGTGTGTGTGTTGCCCCTGTGCTTGTAAAAGCATCCTGTTCGGTGCGGTTGGCTCCTCCTGCACGTGTTTGAGGTTTTGTGAGGTCAAGCAGTTCCCCTAATAGTTTTTTGGCCCGCTTAGCCCCACGGGCATTTTGCTAATTAGGCTTCGGAGAGCATCTCGTCACGGAGCCCCGTTCGTTCCCTGACCTTTACTAACCACCACTTTATAGCCGGGCACACACATTGCATGTTGCCCACGTTGACATTCCTGTCATCTCCGTTTCCCAGGGAGCTACATACACCGGCTTTTTCTTTGTTCTGCATCGTAATTTTCATTATTGCGTTGTTGCTTGTGTATCGTGCATTACGCTGATCTGTGAGATCTCTTTGCTGCCCGTTCGCAATAAACGATCCCCCCTGTTTCCATTCCCCGTCTGCTGTTTTGGAGAGAGAGCACAGTTGTAGTCCGACTTCAGATGTGGTTAAAAAAAAGCATTTATATAAAGCCATTATAGTGGTGTGAAACATCGGTTCAAATGGATGGATTTTTTAATTTCCTTTCACATGTTTGGACCTTCAGGGGCCCCAAGAGTATTTCCATTTCCCACGCTAGATGGTTCCACCTCGATAGCATGCAAATGCGCTTGCAGCACATTTTGCATGAAGGGACGGCTGCAGTATGGCGCTGGTCTCATGACTTACACTGCAATAGTGGGATAATTGGTGTTAAAGGGTTAAAGGTTTCAATATCTCATTGGCACGCTCACGCTCACACACACACACACACACACACACACACACACACACACACACATAGACAATTGCATGGGGTGAACTGAATGCTCTTAACGACTTCTTTCAAAGTATAATTTAATTGGAGCACTCAGTACAATTCATAAAACCTTCCCAGCCGCCCAGCACACGCACACACACACACACATACACGCACACATGCAGACATACACGCACGGACACACACAGAAGCGCACACACACACATGCGCACATGCACACACAAGTACACACGTATGCATGCACACTCACAGACACACACGCGCACACACATGCATGCACGCCTGTGAGCACACACACACACACATACACGCACACATACAGACATACACGCACGGACACACACACACACAGAAGCGCACACACACACACACATGCGCACATGCACACACAAGTACGCACGTATGCACGCACACTCACAGACACACACGCGCACACACATGCATGCACGCCTGTGAGCGCACACACACACGCACACATGCAGACATACACGCACGGACACACACACACAGAAGCGCACACACACACATGCGCACGTGCACACACAAGTACGCACGTATGCATGCACACTCACACACATGCAAACAAACACATGCATGCACGCCTGTGAGCGCACACACGCACACACACGCCACATTAAGTGGCAGAAATATAAACACATCGAAATTCCACAGCACTCATACAATGCGTTCCTCCTCCTGCTCCTCCACTTCTTGGTTATGTACATCATTGCCCTCTCCTCCTTCATTATCACCAACACCTGAGGCAACTTCTACTAAACTGTGTTTAGTATTCATGATTCAACCGCTGAGGCTTGAGCTCAAACTCATTCAGGAGAAGGCAAAGTGAGCATGGAGACGAGCAGTCGCTCGACAAGACGCACTAAACTCGAGCTCCCGCCTCACATTATGACTCTAGCGCCGCTTCACGCTATAATCCCAGTTTACTGGAGAGTTGGCAAAATGTTTACAGCCAGAGCATGTGTGAAATGCTGACATGTCCGAGCTCTCTCTCTCTCTCTCTCTCTGTCTCTCTCTCTGTCTCTCTCTCTCTCTCTGTCTCTGTCTCTCTCTCTCTCTCTCTCTCTCTCTCTCTCTCTCTCTCTCTCTCTCTCTGAGCGTGTGTGGTGATAGCTGGTTCATCCTGATTACTCCTGCTGCACCACGGGTGTGCTGCTTTAACCAGCTATCAACAACACACTCCACAGTATTCATATCCAAAAGTCGAATTGATCAAAAGGGGAAAAGGAAAAGGAAATGCAAAACGAAATAAGTATAAATAAAGTATGAATATGATCAAATAAAAATTAATACAATTAAACATTTCAATGGGTTAAAGTCAAAGTTTGCTGATGTGGGATTCATATTTCACATTCCTGAGGCAAAATGTGAAATATGCTTACTTAGCTGGCTTACGTGGATTCAGAGAGAAAATAGTGATACAGTCAAAGATGAGATGCTAAACACAGTTGCTTCAGCTATGAATTATGATTGAGTCAAAACAGATCCACAGAAGATGTGGAATACAAGATATGGATGGACATGGATCGATATGGACATTTTAATTGTTTGGGTGAATTAATTTAGCATTTCCCTTGGAAAGCATTGACAGCATGACATATTGTTAGGGTGCCATGTGAACAGATCCTGTCATATAAAGCCCTTTACTTTAGTTTATAATTCACAGTATAGCAAACAGCAGCGAACTAATAGGTACACCTTCTGAGCCAGTTGGCAGGAAATGTTGAGTTTAACATGGATTTTACAACCCGTGGTGCTGCCAATGTGACTGTATATGTACATTATATATATAGATATCTATATATATAGATATCTATATATATATTAAATAAGTATATATTAAATATCCTGTCAAAGCAACGCTCCTGAAAGCTTCTTATTTTCCTGGAGTACGAGGAGGAGCGAGACAAGTTGAAATCGCAGGTGTTTTCTCTCTCTCTCTCTCTCTCTCTCTCTCTCTCTCTCTCTCTCTCTCTCTCTCTCTCCCGTGAGAGGCGAGCAGACGTAGCCGAGCATACGTTCCCCCGATAAGACAGCTGGGTGCGTCTTTGCCACGGTATTGTGTCCATCCCGCCCCCCCCCCCCCACCACCACCACCACCACCACCACCACCACCAGCCTCCTCCTCCTCCGCCCCATCTCACACACCCCTCCACTCCCCCTGCAGCCTCCTCCTCCACCCTATCTCACACCCCCCACCCTCCCCTCCATCACTTCAGGCTACCAAGGCTGTGAGAGACAAAGATAGGGAGGGAGAAGGCAGAGGAAAGAGGGATAGATGGATGGAGACTCTCCATAAATGTTGTACACCCCTTCGCTCAATCGTTGGAAAATTATTATTCCTTTACACAATATGGCTTCTGCCTCTTTTCCCCGTCCATCCAACACGGCTGGTAGCAACAAGAGGTACGTGTGGGACCGATGAGGAGACCAAAATACTCCTCGGTCTCAACCGTGGAAAAAACCATCGCAGCCATTTGAGATGGAAAACAGCAACTGAACACCACAAATGACCAGGAATTAATTAAATTAAATGCTTGCCAAAGGATCTGAGCGTTTGTGTCTGAGCTTTTGTATTGTTGGTGGTTTTTGTTTCTGGTTCGCAACCTCTACCTCTACTGTTCATTAATATAATATAAGCCATTTGGTGGATGCTTTTATCCAAAAGGGTCTTAACAATACCGTGAGTGCGTACATTTTTAGCATGGGTGGTCCCAGGTTATTACAGCCACACGTAGCGTAGCCTATACGCTAACTAAAAACTACGCCAGTAGTAGTCCCAGTTGATGGAAACTATTTCACAATTTCTTCTTTTCTTCTTCTTTTTTTGCTTAAAATTTCCATGACAATTAGATGGAAACACTATAGCGCATAGAGACACAGGATCATTTGGTTTTCTTTGTCATTATATTCCCTCCGCATATTTAATCTGTTGGCCCATTACACACCTCTGGCTGGCGACGGCCCCGCCGTGACGTCATATTTAATTAATATTTAATGAACATTTAATTAACATTGTGAAGCGTAATGACACCAGCGGGGGGGAAAGAAAGTCAACCTCATGAAACACGACAGTGGGGGGGGGGGACAGTGAGAGAGGTTTTAAAGAAATTACGTCCAGTGAAATCTCGCTCTCCTCCTGTCCTCCGTTTAATATGAACATTCATTCAACAGCTTGGGGGGTGAAATAAAGAAACGGAGGGAAGCAATAGCGGGAACAACTGCAATCAATCTCAACTAGCCTTAGAGTTAGGCCTTGTAATGAACCAATCAGTCCGAGAGGAGATCGATTATTTTACCTCAGAGGGGGAGAGGAAGAGGAAACCCGGAGTACAGTATCAGGCCGTCTTTGTGGAAAGTTACAATTCCACCGGTTTGATAAAGGGCAGCAACATATCAATACGGCACTTTTAAAGGTGGGACACCGTGTCCAACCTCGCATTTCCTTCATCACTGCGTCTATTCTCGTGCTTCGTCGGCGCAGAATATATAAAATATTCATTGTGTCCCTTTAACCGTGCGTTCAGTGTGTTTGGGTTCATGTGTGTCAGCATGTCTAGAGAAAGTGAAACCGTCTTTGTGTGTGCATGTGTGTGTGCATAATGTGTGGTTTGCATGCGTGTGTGTGTGTGTGTGTGCATGTTGACTCTGAGATTGTTGTTGTTGTGTGGTCAAAGCAACAGAAAACATCTGCATGTATGTGTTTTTTTTTACATAAACCTGCGGGCGTGGGTTGGAGAACGTGTGCGTGTGCGTCGGTCAAAGCAGCGCCCAAGGAGCTGCGCAAGAGCATTAACAGATTGCATTCTTGCATGCTGATGAGCGTACGCACACCAGCTATGGAGGACCCGGCACTTATGATGCTGCTGCTGCTGTCTGCATAATGTATACTCTGTCTACGCACACACACACATACACTCGAGAGTCGACGAGAGAGAGAGAGAGAGAGAGAGAGGGGGGGGGGGAGAGAGAGGGGGAGAGAGAGAGACAGAGAGAGAGAGAGACAGAGAGAGAGAGAGAGAGAGAGAGAGAGAGGGGGGCGTTGGGCAAATAACAGCACAATAACACACAGTCATACCAGGTGTGTAGCACCTGATGCGGGGGGGGGGATTTGAGAGCGGCGGCTGAGAGGGAGAAGGCGCGGGAGAGTACATCTTTGTTTTCTGTTGCATGCAAGCGATCAAAAGCTTTTCCACCCGCCTTACTTCCCTTTGCCTGTCTCGCAATCGCCCAAACAACTGCCTACCTCCATTGTTGTCCAAAACGCATTCACTGTTTTGCTATTTAGCAACACGCTTTCATCCCAAAGCGACTTAGAGGGAATTCAGATACATGGTGTTTAACGGCGCAGGTAGCAGCGAAAGCTTCTGGCTTAAGGATGTGTACAGGTAGGCTGCAGACATTGGGGTTTGAATCGATAACCATTTGGCCGGAAATCAGACGCCCTTACCATTGGACCATCCTGTCTAGCGGGGGGGTCTTGTCACGTCGTGTCACGTTGATGTTAAGCGACAGCGAGGAGGATTTTGCATTATTTAGCGTTGTTGTTTAGCTCACTTTATGCTTTTTCTCCGCATCACGTAATGCTACCCACACATCAGAAGACTTTGAAAAGATTTGAAAAGACTCTTGGAAAACTATCAGCTCACACCCGCTCACATCTAAAGTGTTTAGAGTTTTTAGTCACAGCCGAGGCTCAGACTGAGATTTTACAAAGACTGTGAATCTTGCAGGGTCACTATTTACAAGACCACAACTAGATTATGTTATTCTTTTTTCCCACCATGCATTTTTTCCCCATCATGCCCTTAGTTAGTAGAAACTGTCAGGTTTCCTGTTTCCACTTTTGTTAGAGCTCATCTATTGGTTGTTGATTGTGTTACGTCACTGCGACTTGCGATAATATCAAACGTGTTTGATATTATCGCAAGCCCAAGACTAGGAAAAGACTGATCTGAAACAGCGCAGATTACTTCCTTAAACTTAACGATCGAGACGACGGGAGCGCGCTGTGACTCCAGTAAAACTCCGAGATTTACTAAAGACTCTCAGTTTTTAGTCTGGGATTATGAAAATCTTTTGGTATAAGCCCAGCGTAACGCGGGTCACGGCGCGCCCTCCGCGTCTTGTACAGTATTGATGTCAGGTTACATCATCACCGTCCCTTTTCCATTGTTCGATGACGGGGATGTCAGCCGCATTGAAAACATGAATTTGCCCTTTGGCGTTAACATTATGAGCAGCAGACTCTCGGTGTCGTGCTATACTATTATACCTGCGACTGACATTTGCATAGCGCAACAAACCGACTGACTGAAGCTGTCATGCTGCGTACGGATTGAATAAGCCGTGGCTGCATCTTGCAATAGCGAGAGAGAGAGAGAGAGAGAGAGAGAGAGAGAGAGAGAGAGAAAGAGAGTATTATGGGATATCATGGAAGTGGAAATGAAATGTCATGGAGTCACAATAACATCCACCACAGGTGTGTGGCTAGACAGCGCAGCAAGACACAAAGGAGGACTTTGTGTCTTGGTGGTTGGATAGAGTCCAAAGAGCAAAAATATCTCCAGAAATATATCCTCCACATATAGTTAAAGAGGAGAAGCATAGTGGGAGATAAGATGTGATGCGGTCTAGCCTACTGATGTATACTAAATAATATATACCGTATAATTTGCTAATAATCTTAAATCCATAGGAAGGTCTGGTGACTTTTCACGGCGCTGGATATCGTCGGTGCGGCGTTGCGCTGAGTCGGCTACAAGTACGGAGGCTATTGACATTATTTTGTGGAAATAGGTTCTACATTTAAATGTAGATTCAAGGGGATTAATGAGTGATGATGTCTACCTCTGATCTCGAAGAGTGGGCCTACCGGAGGATCGGCAGGGACGTTAGCGGCTTGCTTATGAATGAGTTGAGTGAGTTTGACAGGCGGGCGTATCGCTGCATTGTTTCCGTGGCCTCAGCTTCTTTAATGTGTTGCTAATGTGATTCATCGAAGCCCAAGGAGACATCTATTTCAATAAAGTGCTGCTGAGCTTTTGTCTGGCCCTCATTCAAGT
Source organism: Merluccius polli (assembly GCA_030340625.1). Classification (NCBI taxonomy): domain Eukaryota; kingdom Metazoa; phylum Chordata; class Actinopteri; order Gadiformes; family Merlucciidae; genus Merluccius; species Merluccius polli. The sequence continues at coordinate 364,625 of JAOPHQ010000852.1, read as the reverse complement.
CTCAAATCGGAAGAGAAGAGTGAGTGAGTGAGTGAGTGAGTGAGGGAGTGAGTGAGTGAGTGAGTGAGTGAGTGAGTGAGGGAGGGAGGGAGGGAGGGAGTGAGGGAGTGATTGAGTGAGTGAGGGAGTGATTGAGTGAGGGAGTGAGTGAGTGAGTGAGTGACAGAGTGATTGAGTGAGGGAGGGAGGGAGGGAGGGAGGGACGGAGTGATTGAGTGAGGGAGTGAGTGAGGGAGTGAGTGAGTGACAGAGTGATTAAGTGAGGGAGGGAGGGAGGGAGGGAGGGAGGGAGGGAGGGAGGGAGGGAGTGATTGAGTGAGGGAGTGAGTGAGGGAGTGAGCGACGGAGTGATTGAGTGAGGGAGTGATTGAGTGAGGGAGTGAGTGAGGGAGTGAGTGAGTGAGGGAGTGAGTGAGTGACGAGTGAGTGAGGGAGTGATTGAGTGACAGAGTGATTAAGTGAGGGAGTGAGTGAGTGAGGGAGTGAGTGAGTGAGTGAGTGAGTGAGTGAGTGAGGGAGTGAGTGAGTGAGTGAGTGAGGGAGTGACGGAGTGATTAAGTGAGGGAGTGAGTGAGTGAGGGAGGGAGTGAGTGAGTGATTAAGTAAGGGACTGAGTGGGTGCGGGCGAGCAAGCGGGTGAGGGCATGAGTAGAAAAATACCAAAGACAAGTGCAGTAGTACAGTTTGGACACGTCCCTAACGGTGTGTAAGATCGTTTTGTGACACGTGTAAACGCACACACAATCCCACGCTGCATTAGCGGTGCAACATGTGTGTTAAATGAGGTGAATTTATGTGTCTCAACCGCTTATCCATTGAGCCCAGTGGCGTATTTACCCGGCTCCAGGCGAGGCTAATTCTGTTTGCTCGCCGCAGGGCAGTCCCGTCCCCTTATGATTTCCCTCCCCTCCTCCATGAGTTCACTCTCTCCCCTTCCTCCCCCCCCCCGCCCCGCCCCCCCCCAACCCTCCTTGTACGAGTAGTGAGAAGTGGCATACCCCATCTCGCGAGGTTAAGTGCACTTCAACCTTTTGGATATGCTGTTAGAGACAGCCTCAACGTTAATGTGAAGCAATCTCCCGTCTCCACTGATCCGCAGGAGCACCGAGACCTTCTCTAATCTCGGAGCAGCGGACTGTTGTGTTTTTTTTCAGTTTTTTTTTTTTTCGCAGCTGTATTTTTTATGTATTTTATGTTTCCTCTTTTTCTATAAATAGCAAATAAAGTGAGGATTTTTAGAGTCACCAGATCAACGGCTGGTTTGTTGGCCTAATTGTTTTTTTTTTTGTAATTCAAAATGCCTTCTTGTGAGCTGCTTAAATATATTCATGAGCACTGTGGTCTGTGTTAACAAAGCAAGGAATAAGAAGGAATTAGCTCTGTTCTCCAAGGGCTTGTATCCCAATGTCATTCATCTGTTGTAGTGGGAAGGGAAGCTTTAAAAGACATATGGTGGTATTATGATCATTCCCTCAACACAGTATGATAATTTAATCAATTGTTCGAATACATTATGAAACAATTTTGTTCCTGTGACAAATAGAACATGTGAATGTCTACATGTGACTTGCAGGATATGCAGGTAAAAGTATTTAAAATCAGCAACAGAAAGAATCGCAAATACAATTCAAGGTGAAATATGTGGCTTTCCAAGGTGGAAGGGGTTTTTATCCAATTCTATATTTCAACATACAGTGTTCACTAAACTATCCTCCAATGTTAACACCACTAGAGTCACGGTCCAGAAACACCAATGAGATTTGAGCGTTTTGCAGTAGATAACCACAAACGACACATATTTTGTTTTCAGTTATATTTTATTTCTCATTCTCTTAATTAATAATTTTGTCATCCGTTCATCCATCCAATTTGGAAATTCACTAAATGAATTTCCAGATCCAGATCCAGAGAGTTTTTCATTACATATGCGATACCTAAAAAAATGTTTGACTTTAATATCCCTAGACCCTTCATATCATCCATTCCCACAATGCACTGCAAGCAAGCTTCTTCACCACCGTATGACTCCGACTGCTTCTGACTGCAGTGTCGTCCTGGCTTTGTTCATAACGGTTTCCATCTCTCCACGCAGCCAGCGCAACTGAGTTGGAGCTGAGATATGTATAAAATACATCTTTTTTTACACGCATACTGAGGAGGATATTGTACAGATGAAGCATCGCAATCAATGGCGAGCGCTGCTTTGCTTTGCAAGCCGGCAAACAGTATTGCATTAAGCATGAAACATGGATTTCGCTGGTAGAATACATGGAGTCATATGGTCAGAAATAACAAAAAAAAAAGAGAAAAGATGGGGGGGGGTGGAGGAAGGTTATTGACAAAGCCATTAGGATTGTGCAGTGGTGCCTCTTGTTTTTAAGGCGAGTATTTTACACTCCAATACATTTCTTAAATGACATTAGGTCAAAGCATATAGGTCAATCTTGAAGTCAAACAAGCACAGCTTGTTCACTAGTTGGTTGTCTAGCATTACAACTTGCACTCACATTCTAAGGTCAATATGAGCAGAAAATCTGGAAGAGTTTAAAATGATTAATTATTTATCATTGTTTTGGTCCCGACATACTGAACCCTGGTTTTGCAGTGGAGGCAAAAATACATATTTCATCATTCTCTACACGGCCTCATTTAGGGTCATTTACTGTGGCTAAAACCGTCTGCACTTTACCTCACTGCACATTTCTAGCATTTCCCGTGTGTTTAAGGGAAAGCCTGATTGACCCTTCACACATCTCTTATCCAGCAGTGCTACTATGTGATAGCAGAACTTCTGGAGGGGAGACAGCACCGAGTTACGGCTTGTTTCCCGTTTCCTTACGGCGCTATTTCTTACGAGGAGAAACTCATTCGTGCGAGTGGATGTAGCTTTCAGGAGGGGATTTATAATGGCCACTCTACACGGTGTTGTTTTGTAACCTTTGCAGACACTTTTTTAAAGTGTACTACTGCTGGCCGAGTTTGTGTTTACCAATTACTGGCTTACATATACCCTCCAGCAACATGATTGGTCTAAACAAATATGAAACAAAAGAAAGTGAAACGCCCCGTTCTCTCAGATTTGAGCCCGTCTGCCATCAGACTTTAGACATTAATCTAAAGTCTAATCTGTGAGACCTTTTACATTACGATGTATAATGCTTGTTATCTTTTTACATAGTTCTTCGGTCCTTTTGGACTTATTTTCACAAAACATTTTGTTGACAATTTCATTTGTTGCTAGGGCAACAGATACGACTTACAATCTAAAGAACACAGTTTGCTTTCTTTTCTTATTCTTATTGTTCCCATGAGACAGGCCACACACACACACACACACACACACACACACAAACATAGAAACGGATACACACACAAACACACAGATTTCACACACACACACACACACACACACACACACACACACACGCACACACATACACACACTTGTAATATTGTTATAATTCATATAATTAGATCTTTACACTTTATAGACTTCCTCAAATACATACTGTATCACTGCATCAAACATTATATGGACAATATCATATGATCCTAAGACAACATGTATATTCCATGGCTTTCATTCCTGCTCTCCACAACAAGAGGAGTCTGTCCTTATATTATGGAATCACCTTCACAGTCTGTCTTCCTTTGGCACTAAGTGGATAACAAATCCCCTTTTTTTGCAAAAAAAATATGAGTTCATGTTTTCCTTGAAATCATGAAAGTGTCTTGTCTGACGTGCATGCAATAATGTGTCTGTAGGATGTTTCTGGAGAGTTATGGCACAGTTTCTGTGATTTAAGGTTCAATGTACAGTAAGAAATGTGTCACGGGATCGACAAATCACATTCTGCCATGTATGCACTCCCTCTTTTATGTCTGCTCTCATCTTGTTTTAGTTTTCATATTTCATATTATTATACTTTATCCATTCTCCATAGTATATATATATATATATATATATATATATATATATATATATATATCAATACAAATCTAATAGTATAACTGCTATGTAAAAGAAATAGATCCCTCTCATGTCCTTCATTTCGCTCAAAATAAATGCCGTTCTCAAAATATATATTCTCCTCAGTCAGCGTCTTTATCCGTCATCCAACTGAATCCCAAAACTCTCAAAGTGCCCGTTCCTGCAAAAGAAGACGCAGAAGAAAAGACGTCTCCGCGCGTTTCTTCAGGAGCATCTCTTGAACTTCATGAGCTTCTGGAAGGCCTGCTTGAATTCGTCGTTGAACACGGTGTAGATCACCGGGTTGATCAGCGAGTTGAGGTACCCCAGCCAGGTGAACACGTCGAACAGCAGCGGGTCGAACCAGCACTCCTTGCAGATGGCCAGCACCAGCGTGCCCACGAAGAACGGCAGCCAGCACACGATGAACGCCCCCAGGATGATGCCCAGCGTCTTGGTGGCCTTCCGCTCGCGCGCCGCGCACAGGCGCTTCCTCTCCAGCACGTTGTCCGCCAGCTTCACCTTCACGCTGTTGGTGAACAGAGGCGACGCGCCGCTACCGCCGCCGCTGCCGCCGCCGCCCCCGGCGCCGCCGTGGAGGTGCGCCTCCTGGATGGACGCCGAGTTGATGGAGCAGAGGGAGGAGCCGGCCGAGGTCTGGATCAGCTGCGCCGTGGTGAAGCGCTTGGCGCGGCACGCCGGCGTCTTCAGGATGCGCGAGCGCGCCGCCACGTAGATCCGCCCGTACAGGATGACCAGCAGCACCGTGGGCACGTAGAAGGCGCCGAACGTGGAGTACAGCGTGTAGGAGATCTGGTCCGTGTTCACCATGCACTCCGTCAGCTCTTCGTGCGCCTTGGCCTGCCGCCAGAACAGCGGCGGTATGGAGATGGAGATGGCGATGACCCACACCACGGCCACCATCACCGCCACGCGGCGCATGGTGCGCAGCTTGGAGTACTCCAGGGCGCGCGTGATGGCCCAGTAGCGGTCCAGCGCGATGACGCACAGGTGCAGGATGGAGGCGGTGCAGAAGGTGATGTCCGAGGAGAGCCATATGTCGCACACGATCTGGCCCAGGGCCCAGGTCTTGCTCACCGTGTACACGATGCTGATGGGCATGACCAGGATGGACACCAGCAGGTCCGTGACGGCCAGCGAGCCGATCAGGAAGTTGGCGGGCGTGTGCAGCTTGCGGGTGAGGTAGATGGTGGCGACGACGAACGCGTTGGACAGCACCGTGGCCAGGGTGATGAGGGCCAGCAGGGCCGAGATGGAGATCTGCAGGCCCAGCAGCGCGGCCTCGTCCCAGGGCGGCGCGGTGGCGTTGTCCGGGAACTCGTCCGCGGTGTTGTTGGTGTAGTAAAGTTCCAGCGAGCGGTTGTCGAGCTCCATCTCGCCACCGGCCCTCCGAACGCACTCTCCTAACCGGGTTTAAACGGGCGTCGTCAGCACCGTCTCTCACTGTACGGGGAACCGCTACTTTCTAGGATCATCCTACATGGCAACGAGGCACACCGCATCGACATATCAAACATCGGCCGTTTGACACGGTGCTTTTTCAATTTCAGGGTTCTCTCCGTTTTCCGAGATAATATTCTAATATCCTCCCTTATCTCCTTTGCCCCCCCCCCCCTTTGCCAATTCTTATATCAACCTTTTTTTTTTTTTTTTTTTGCATACGCACATAAAATTTCAACGCACAATGGACGGCGCCGCAATGGAAACGGATTCAATTTCTCCGTTTTAGTTAACTAATATTGATTCGGCTCAGTGGTCTTGCTCAAGGTGTGCTGGAGACTGATTTGTATGCAGGGCCTGACGGCAGGCGCTGCTTTTCTCTCTGCCCAATTCTCTTATCTCATCTCCCAGCGGCTACCAGCCAGAAACAACACCTTCAGAGCTTTGAATGCCTTGAATGATTTAATGGGCTCCTCCTTTTCAATAACCCTCAGCAACGAGCATTGCTGGGCTGCAATCCACCGAGGACGATGATGAGAACAGATAAACAAGTTTGTCTATCCGCTGCGCATCTTCTCTCTACAGTAGCACCAAGGCGGGCTGGAAGTATTCGTACAGTGGGAACGGCGCTGAGTCTTGCGTAAGCCACGTCTTAATGTTTTTGCGATACAACGGAGTCGCTGTGGTTACAGAGATTTCCATCCACACACGGGGCGAGGATCGGGGGAGGGCTGCGGGGATGCTTTGGGCAGTTATGTAAAACCTATCAACGTGTTATAATCAGAAAAAGCCTCATTGAGGTTCTCGGCTCTCTTAAGCGTCTTACATGCCTGAGAAGACGTTTAGCGTTGTGTAAGAAGCTTAGGATGCCTGTGTTTGTTTTTCCCCCTCCTCCTCTGGGAGATTCATGTGACAATTAGGGGATCCGCCTGTAGTGTCCATTAGAGATTAGGACACCGCTGTGGTTTTAATCCATCAGTTTTATTTCCGAACTTCATCCGACTTCCCCCCGAAGCGTCGCCTCCCTGGGAAGACAAAAGGAGGATATGAGAAAGAGAAAATAATGGTGTGTTAGATGCATGTAATATAATGCAACCTTATCTCACAACACCCCCTCTACCCAACCGATACACAATGTAAACAAAGCCGCCTACTACATATGCATAAGGTGCATGCATATCAAAGGGTAGTGAACTCAACCTCTTACCGAATACGGTGTGAGAACATGAGGCATGCAGTATAAGAGCACATTTAATATCAAACACCAACGGCGGCATTAGCATGGTGGGTGATGTTTAAATTACATTACCATATTCGACAAATATAAACGTATCTCGAATGCGATCATTTCTTTAGCTCTGGATTTGCAACACATGCTGCTGCTCACTTACATTGTATAAGGATATGCAAACAACCAAAAGAAGCATGATTTCAAAGGGGAGCGGTGGATGCCAGCTTGCTTTTGGGGGAAAGAGACCCTGTGGCTGACATGCCAGACATTATAAAGCCTGCGCACCAAGTGTGCCCAGATGTACAATATCCACTAACAACCCTTCCAGCTCCGCCCATTTCATCACCAACAGGTGACCAATAAGCCAGTAGACAGCTGTAAGATGTTTTATTCATTGTCATCGTCTTTTACTGTGAACGTACGCCGTTATAATGGCATAACATTTGAATGAAAGACATGACCAGAAATCATTAGAATTAGTTGAAATGTTATTTAGAAATTCTAATGTGTGATATACTGTATATAACCGTTAAAACGGAAATGCAGATAAGTGACTAATGCATACAGATGAGATCATTGCACTCCTCCTCCGGGAGAGGGTTTGTTATGTATTCCTCAGCATACCAATGGCCAATTCTGACACTGAAACACTGAAACACTGAAACACTGAACATGGTAGAGCTGCACCGGGAGCCCACAGACCATGACCTGCCTTCTGGCACAAGCACACCAAGCGGAGCCAAGCCGAAACACCGGGAAACGGCGAGGGAAAAAAAACGACACAAAAAAAAAACACGTACGAAAAACGATCCAGAGAGCGGCAATCAACATGGAAATTCAGCAGGGGTGTCCCTTTGTGTGGGGTGACGGACAGCCACGGTGTCCGTCACCCCACACAAGCCTGCTCTTGTCATGTCCCGTCTGCCTAGGTGTCAATCTGATTCAAACTGACAGGGCGGTGGAGAGGAGACCTCAAGGCGGTGACTCGCGGTTAACTCTCCCAGTGCAGGCCAATGGACACAAAGCCTTCCCGTCCCCATCACTTCTGCTCAGGGTGGATTTACCAGATCATTGGTGTGTGTGTGTGTGTTTGTGTGTGTGTGTGTGTGTGTGTGTGTGCGTGTGTGTGTGTGTGTGTGTGTGTGTGTGCGTGTGTGTGTGTGTGTGTGTGTGCGCGTGTGTGTGTGCGTGTGTGTGTGTGTCTGGGTTTGCCTGTGTGTTCTCATCAGCAAATGAGAAGTAATAGACATGAATTCAAGCATTGTTCTAAATGATCAATGCCTTATAAAATGTTTTGCTCACATCACAAATCATTGTCAAGTGTGTCAGAAGACAAAGCTGCTTAATATGATTTGGTGCCTCAATGTTCATTTAATTAGAAGAAACAAACTACAGTGATGGCTTGTCTCTAACATCCTGTTGGCACACAGCCACCAGGACTAAACCGCCACCAGGACTAAGCCGTCACGAGGACTAAACTGCACACCGATTATTATTATTATTATTATTATTATTATTATTATTATTATTATTATTATTGTTATTGTTATTATTATTATTATTATTATTATTATTATTATTATTATTATTATTAGCATATCCAATAACTGCTGTGGTGAAACTCTGAGGAAATGTTGAGAATTCGCCTTTGACTTATTTTAGTTTGACTGTTCATATTCATTTATCGGTTGAGGGGGATTTATAGTTTTTTATTGGCTTTAATAAAAGAGAAAACAAACTAAAATAGAGTTTGGTTATTTCCAAACCGATCTTTATTGCGGTGGGATACATGAGGGCTCTCCTTTGTGCGGTGCAGAGCTGAGGAGCTACAGCAGGAGTGCAGATGTGGATTCTCCAGTAATAGTAAAAATGACTGTTGGAATAGAAACAGTAAATTACATCATTACAGCTTGCCACACCAATATGGACAGTTCTGTGGATGCTATTGAATTGTCACCCCAACGTCTAAAACATGGACATAAGGTGGGAAAAGCAACGCTCTACTTTAAAACTAGGGTATGTCATGTCTAAGTGATATACTTTATACCTGGATCTGTCTATATAGGAGGTCTCAGGAGCAGCAAACAGCCACATTACAGATTTCTGTGAAGCAGTGCATTCGCTGATGGTTACATTTCTGCATTATGTAGAAAATCCTCTGAGGATATCTGGTCCATGTTTGTCCTCTCTGTGTTTTACCCAGTGGCCACATGGGAAGAAGAAACTATGAATCAAGTAAATCATTAGAAAATGATTGAAAGACGAAAGAAAGAAGAACTGGGCAATATCAGATAGGTCAGAGTGGACATGATATCGTATGTAAAATCGATCGTAAAAATATTTTTTTGTCCGATTTTGTATCAAATTATTGATTTCTTTAGTAAGTAACCGTATAATAAGCGGGTTCATTTGGGTCAGGGCCTGCATCATCCTGTCGGGGTGTATTTCGCAATAATGACACGTTATCCCTTACGTTATGCATGCTATAGTAGAGTAGTGAGTGGCTATGATCTTCTCCTTTCAGCTGGGAAATGTAATACAGCCCAACTGACATCATCAGCAAATCTGAGAGAGAAAAACGTAAAATCTGAGAGTTAGCTTCTTTCTCATTTGGATGGCAACACATCCAAATGTACCTGATTTCATTATGTCAATGTCAACTATTATATTATAAAAACTGGGGGCGATGTTTAAAATTACATTAAAGTAAATCTATTGTAAATAGAGCGTCATTTGTGCGATCACCTGTTTGTAAATGTATCAAAACAACGTACAGTATGTAGGCCTATATCTCAAATCTCAAAATGAAGCTCCGCAGCAGCGAGAACGTCTCCAGACTCGTAATACATGATTTAACATCGCTACCATCCTCCAGGAAATTACTCGGCCGCTAAACTAATTCAAGACTTAACCTTTTTATGTTTGTATTTATGCATGCGTGGGGCACAGTGCATGCTATGTTTATGCATGTATTTAGGTGAGTGTGCAGGCATGTGTGTTGCATGTGTGTGTGTGTGTGTGTGTGTGTGTGTCTGTATGTGTGTGTGTGTGTGTACTTGTGCTTGTGATCCTGTGAAGCAGAAGCACTAAACACACATGATGAAGCCCATCAGTCACATGAGCTTAAAGGTGCTCTGAGTCATTCCAGACACAGGAAGACATGGGGGTGGGGTGGGGTGGGGGGGCGGGGGGGCGTATAGCTCACCTCCGAAGGAGTGTGTAGACTTACATTAATAATCACTCTACTCTACTAAATATTCAGGTTTAGCCTTTTAACCCTCTTGCTCTGTCTGTCTTCTTCCTGTGATGCATCGATGTGTGTTGGCTTTTTGTTTTGGAGGAGTGACTGCATGTTAACTACGCCCCAGGAAGACCGCTGGTTTACGGCACGTCGATGAAACAGGAGCGCCCCCCCCTATGAAGTGGGTAACCGGATAATCTTTTGGACCTCAAATGCATTTTAAACCATTCGTATGTCATCTATCCATTTTTGTTTGGCTTGTTTGCTTTCGATTTAGCCAGGATTTGGGCAGCCCCACCAGAAATACCTACAAAGTGCAAAGTAAATTTCCATTGTCTCGCCCTTTTCCACCGCTACAGTCTCTAAGGGCCTTTACTGACCTATAGCTCACGTTTACAAGGGTAGCCACAGAAGCCACAACAAGAGGAAAGGGGGATTGGGGAGATGATCTGACCCAGCCAGGCAACCACCTGTGAAAGACTCGCTCACTAGCTCCCGCCTCCTCCTAATACTTCAGCAGCCGCCCCAACGCCGGCGCTCGGCGCCACAGAGGAAGGGATTTGGGATTCAGGGGAGCAACTGCAGATCGCAGTTCATCCTGCTCTCCCAGACATCGTATCTTCCGCCGCACTCGCAAAGAAACACAGCGGGTTGAGTCCTCTGTCAGCCGCCGGCCTCCGCTCAGCCAATCACAATGCCCCGAGCACGGATACAAACACAGCCCCTGGATTGACAGGGAAGTGGCTCAGCGATCGTAAAAAAACAAACAAAAAAAACACAAACGGCTGTTTGTTTCAGGGATGAGTGTGTTGCCACGTTTAATAGAGTCGACTGTGCTGCCATTGTAGCACCGGGGCGATGGTTTACCAATGGTATAAGACAGGGAAAACAAAGGGAAGAAAAAGAAACAGATAAACACACAACCGTTATCGTAAAAACAGGATTCGGCATGAATGTCGCTGTGTCTGTTGTTTAATGGTGTCGCTATATCGCCACTGGAGCCCCAGCCAAGGAAATTGTTTTACAATCGTAAAACTGAAAATAAAAAATGTTTGAATTGAATTGGCAGGAAACGGAGGGCGGGCAGCTGCCATGTAGTTACCTTGTCGCAAAACAGGAATTCAACTTTAGCCAATGATTTGTTAATAAACTGTTCCTGGGAAATTCGGAAATAGGTGAAGAGCTGTTAGGTGTTGTCTTGTAGTGAATGATTAGTTAAAATGAAGTGGTTAAGTCTGATTGTGGAGAATATTATACCTCACCCAATCACCGCCTGGCTGCTGAGCACTACCGTGCCAAGATATCATCGAGTACAATTATGTTTCCTGCGCAAAAATAGAAAGCGTTTTTTTTCTGAATCTGGATCTGTCAAGCCAAGGCAATGGCTTATCTCTCCTTTGGGTTAGCCTCGCAATGAGATAACGGCAGCCTTAATTAACGAGTGTTGGGGAAACATTTGCAACGAAGCGCAGGCCCTGGCGCGATTAGCCGGCACGCTAGCTAGGAAAAACACATCAGTTTTGATATCTGGCTTTTCAAATCAAAATGAGCATCCCATCATAGCCGGGCTAAACCTAGGTCCTGATGCACTCCAGCAATCATTATCGTCGGCCTCCGAAACAAAATCCATCCAAGAATATCTCCGGTTACATCACATGGTGTCTCGCTCCGACCCAGATCTCCACCGCCGTGGACCGTCACGTCCTCTGCGCTCCTCTCTCCTCCACCACGCAAGCCGAAGGGAGCAATGCCTGGCGGTTCTCTGGCCGAACTAGGACAAGATGTGGGCGAAATTGCATTCGCAAAACCGCTCCTCTGTTTCTATGTATGTTAATACGTGATAAATGTCAAAATGGTTCTGAATCCCACTCGCCCCAACGCTCTGTCCTACATACCGTGCGGCGTGCGCATTCACTTCACATCCTGCATTTCATTTCTTTATTGTTTCAAAGCCGATTAAGGTAAGACACGCCACACATGAATGAACATACAAGTTTGTTGTTTCTTGGTGCACTGCAACAAACACATTTATATTTTACTAGGCTGTAATAAAAAAAAAAAAGAAAAGACCGTTTTTTTTCTGTCACACTTTTTTCCACAGTGTTTGAAGACAGCCCTCCTCTGCTCTGCCTACACAGGAGATAGTAGATAATAGAAACTAAACCATTAGCCCTTCAGTGGACTAATAGCCGTGGCTCACTCACACTGAAACGATCTAAGCAACAGGTTACAAGGTGAGACATTGAGGCACATGAATGGTTAAAGAATGGGATGGGCATGAGCGTGCGGACGGGGATGAGGCGGTAAGTATACCGACTAACCGATCTAGGAGGTCATGGTTTTGCTTTTCTGTGGCGAGAACCGAAAAAAGGTTCACACACAGGTTCCTCAGGCAAGCACGCATGCAGGTAATGTATTACTGATGGAGCTCAGCTATGAAGCGTCCGACGTAATGAAAGTATGAAATATATATAAGGTAAGAATATTCAACGCGGCTTTGTAGCGTGTAAGGGGTCAAGGTGTAAGTGGCTGGAAACCGGACCACTTCGCGCCGAGCGGTCGATATACCGCATCGATAAAACCTCAGCAACATCACCGCCGCCACAGTACCCAAGGCAACCGAGACATGAAGGGAACACATGCGATTAAAGTGCAGGGAATAACATTAGGTGCAGAGTACCATTATAGGAAAGTTTGAAAGGTACACTATTAAGTGACAGAAATTTTTTTTTAAATAATAACGTGGCCCTACACCTTTGTTTGCGGCTCCTACTGCTACTCTGCCAACCCGGCCCAATTGTTGTTGCTTTAAAACTGTAAAGCGCTTACATTTTGGTAGTAGCCGCTCCAAAATTGATTATATACGCTTTGATTGTTTTCAGCCTCGCCTGGGTGACTTCATTCATAATAAATACATAATCCAATATCCACCGAAACCCACGGCTTTTCGAGTGCGGCTGCTCCTATAGTTCGGGGGAAAATATACCGTTGTAGCCTTTCACCCAACGACTGGTACAGCTGCATGGCCACATCCATCCACACAGATAACATTGAGTCTAATTGTGGGTGGTGCGTTGACGTGCTACACATCTGAAACATCTGAAAAGGTAAGGTCGAGCTGAGTGAACTGTGATTAAACACTCCCTCAGATCCTTCAGATCCGGGCTGCGAGCGGCAGTCAGAGAGCATGCCGAGTAGGTGTGTGTGTGTGTGTGTGTGTGTGCTGCATGCGGGGGGGGAGGGGGACTAAAGCTAGGGACTGATTTAAACATTGGCACACCGCGAGGCGTGCAGGCGGACCGGCTGTCGATACACATGCAGAGGTGGGAACTAGGAAGCGCCTTCACTTGTTGTGAGTGCTTTGTACTTTGTATTTTGTACTACTCCGGCAGTCTGGGTCTATGTCTAGTATGTTATAGCAGAACTTCTGGTGGGGAGGCGGCACAGAGCCCGGGCCGATTTGAATCCTTCACAGGTGCTTTCCAAAGTGACTTACAGTGAGTACAGATACGTGTCATTAAGGAGCAGGTAGGGTGAGGCATCTTTCTCGATGGATGCCTAAGGTTAGGCTGCTGACATCGGGTATCGAACCCAGAATCTTTTGACTGGGAGTCGAACACCCCTAACCACAACATTATCACTCCACCACTTTCTATTTTAGCATCGAACATCGTATACATGAATATAATCCCATGGTAAAATGTGACTTTATATGTCAGCACTTTGATCTCACCCCTAACAAAAATGCTGCCTACAATAATGTCTTCATTCCGAGTTATGAGATCATGAATTAGTACATGTAAGTACTTTTTTAGCAGTAGTAAAGAATAATGTTCAGTGGTGGACTCAGCAAATCCAAATCCACCCTCACGACCCCTCTACCCCCCCACATCCAAGAAAAAAAAAAGATTGCCAGCCAACTGCAGTGTGCTTTAATGAAAACACTCCTGCGCTAATGTGTGCGGTAGAAACGGCTGGATTGAGTAATTGGCCGGCATGACCCGACTATAACCACAGGTAAGCGGTTTCGGATCAGCAATTTATTATATGGGGGTGATTTGCGGGTGAGTTAGTTAAAATTAGCTTCTTATTTCCTTGCTATCAGCTATTTCTTGTACGCCATCCTAATTATTTTTTATTATAATTATTAAGTTCGGTATTGCGTATCCTTTAGTGCCTGTCCGACAAAATCTTACGTGATTTTTTCAGATGATCTTGTTGTTATTGGTTCTCCTTGTTGGATGGACTATTTTATTTACAATGCACATTGTATTCTCATTTATTTAAGAATAAAATAAGTGTTTTATTGTAGGTCAACGCCTATTGTATTCGCTATCCATGTTCCCATGCAAATGGCTCTTTATTTGACCGTTTTGCAAAAACGGTCAAATAAGTCAAACAGTCAGTCAAACACTGTTTAGTGCATTCATTCAAATGCATTACCGATAAAAGGTTGGCAACAAGTTAGGCAAATTCTCTGATTAAATAACAGCTTAAAGTTATGGTTCTCCGCACCGTTTCATTATAGTGGTTTGGGAAGCGGCCGCGGGTGTAATGTGCAGTTACAGCAATATGGGGATTCGGGCATGAGAATAGGTTCGGTGGAATGAGTTTACAGATGGTGCAGGCTGGGACAACAGTCAATTCCCACATTTGGGTCCAATGAAAAACCCCACTGAAGTCATCAGAAAGAGAGAGAGAGAGAGAGAGAGAGAGAGAGAGAGAGAGGGCCAGGGAGACATAATCCCGGCTCCGCTATAAGCTGATAGGGAAGAGGAGAGTGAAAAGCAGAGCAGACAATTCAGCCGAGCCGTCAGCCAAGTGCAGTCTGTCGAGGCTGTCAAGGAGTTTTCATTTGGAGAGCGTCATTTGAATTTTAGAATAGTAATATGTATATGTGTGTGTGTTTTATGTAGGCATTGCTCTTGGCATTGCTCACACACACACACACACACCGAAAAACAAACACAGAGTCAATATTAAATGACGGAAGGAGAGCGAATGGAGGTAGGTGAGCCTGGAAGATTCAAGAGTCGTCCCTCTTTAGATTATACCAATATGAATCAACACAATTCACAATTGTGTAGTGTGAGGCGATGGGAATGGGAACCGAGTCCATATCAAATCTAGGACACCTGAGAGCGCCTGAGAGTGCCTGCTAGGATATGCTGATGTGAAGACACCCCCCCTGTCCTCTGTGTGTGTGTACGTGTGTGTGTGTATGTGTGTGTGTGTTTGTGTGTGTGTGTGTGTGTGTGTGTGTGTGTGTGTGTGTGTGTGTGTGTGTGTGTGTGTGTGTGTGTGTGTGTGTGTGTGTGTGTGTGTTTGTGTGTGTGCGTGTGTGTGTGTGTGTATGTGTGTGTGTGTGTGTGTGTTTGAGTGCCTGAGTGAGTGATTGTGTGTGAATAAGCGTGTGTGTGTGTGTGTGTGTGTGTGTGTGTGTGAGAGAGAGAGAGAGAGAGAGAGAGAGAGAGAGAGAGAGAGAGAGATATGAGAAGACAGGAAGAAATGGCCGATGGGAATGGATTCAAATCTGTTGGGAGTGTTACAACAACACACATTCAGTACTATATTTAGACTGCAGTTTGTTAAATTATCTCTGCTGAAAAGTTCAAGTAGTCTTTTTTTCAGGCAGAATAACCTCTTTATTCAGTGAGAGTAGAGGACGTTACTGACAACAAGAAACATCTGTATGCAACTGGCTAATATCAATGTTAATATCTTCACAAAATCTGCGTGAATTAAAGTAACGCAAGTGATGTAAAGATGATGATTAACTAGGAATATGTAGATTTGTATTGTCTGTGTGAGTGAATATGAACGATGGATCAAAGATGTAAACAGGAAAAAACATGAACACAAGGCGAGATGGATGCTCGGTATTAACTCCCAAGGGATTTCAATAAGGACCATATAATATAACATAAGGACAATAATATGCCATATAAGATAATAATCATTATCGTTAATGCTAATTAAGAGTGTGATCCGCTACACCGCATGTCTCCATAAATGTTGGATTGGCCACTGATGCCCCATTCGTATTCAACTCTCAACATAACCACTAATGTTAACACACGCTTTCGTAAACCTTTGTTGTACAAATTGACACAGTTTTGGTGCTAATCTTACGTAAATAACCACAAAGAGAGAAATTCATCCTTCTAGACATAATTAATCAAAATGATCTCATGACATGATGAGAGAAAACTAAATGCCAACTTCTTACACATAAAATAAGAAGTCATTTGCATTTAAAACACACCTGTATGTTTTGTGTAAACATAGCCTACAAACACGTAACTTCTCAGAGCTGACCTTTGCATTTGAATTTGGAAATCTCATCCATGCATTCATCCCCTTATCTGCGTTACACACACAGAGACATGTTTCCAGAGACTCTCCAGTGAATGGTGTGCTGCTGCATGCGTGGCTGCATGAGTCGGTCGGCTGGCCACACCGCCTTGTTAACAACCAGCGGGGAAGGTGCTGCTGTGACTGATGACAGGCCCAGAGAGCGAGAGAGAGAGCGAGAGAGAGAGAGAGAGAGAGAGAGAGAGCGAGAGAGAGAGAGAGAGAGAGAGAGAGAGAGAGAGAGAGAGAGAGACAGAGACAGAGACAGAGAGAGAGAGAGCAGCCTGCGTAGCGCTGTGCATCCTAGGGCCAGAGTACTTTGGCTGCAGGTCACAGGGAGTCCTGTCTCCGGGGGGTTGGTTTCAGTTACACATGCATCTCTATCTTAAGGTCAGCTACGTGTCAGCGGACCTGGAGAACACACAGCGGCAGCCGTCATCTATACGGTGTAACAAATGTAACAAAAGAGGTGACTAAAGTTGAAGTGTTTTATCAAACCCGAGCTGTCAAACAACAGATGATGACAAGGAAGAGACATGAATAAATACGAACCCAGGCCTTCTTCTTGAACAAGACGCCTGTCCTTCTCACCGAAACAATAAAAAACACAATCTCAAGACAATCTCAAATACAATCAGAGAGCAGACGGCCACAACAACTGGGAGGGGTAAACAAGTGTGCTTATTTTAACGACACAGGTTCAACGTGTCCATGAGGCAGATTTAAGGAGATGTCCACAGTAGAAAGACAAGTGTGAATAATACTTATGAAACACTATTTTATGAAACGATTTACGGCATCCTGTGCTGTTCAGTGTAATCTGATAACCTGTTACCTGAAGGGGTCTAGATGACCTTGGTTGATGTCA
>JAOPHQ010000852.1:320000-337500 GCA_030340625.1 Merluccius polli | reverse complement strand
GTTTTTTTCTGTGAAGCCACAGTTTACAGTTGTAATACATTCTTAATAATAAATAGGCCTATGGACATATGATGCTATGGTCTCTGTATATGCACACAGTCTGAAAAGAAAACCAAATAAGGCAAGTTCTTCATTTGTTAATGTTGCTATAGTTGAGCGTTTTCTTGTGTCAAAGGTCCCATCATCAAGCATCATCATCAAGCAATAAGGGGAATCCAAAGATGACAAATTAATACAAATAGCCAACTCCTGAAATAGAAAGAGGCAATTCTAAGACAATGTTATTTTGTTCTTAAACAGTTGTTCATAGCATATTCCTTGAACAAACAATGTTTGGCATTGTATGATTGATATGGGTCAGGGCCAATGACAATCGGTCAGTCAGGGTGCCAATACCAATAGTGTGTGTGAATCTGTGTACAAACCCACACACACACCTGAGGAATTTCTAGTGGATCTTGGTGTATTTTCTGCCCTGTTCCCATCAAGGTGCCCCAAGGTGTAATTTATTCCGCCTGACTCATCTGTCCGAAACAGTTGGGTCAATGTGTCCACACACACTCACGCACACACACGCACACACACACACACACACACACACACACACACACACACACACACACATACATGCACATGCACACACACACAAACACACACACACACATACACACACACACTCTCTCGCTTTCTCTTTCTCTCTCTCTCTCTCTCTCTCTCACACACACACACACACACAGACTCTCACACTCTCACACACACACACACACACACACACACACACACACACACACACACACACACACACACACACACACACACACACACAAAGACACTCTCTCACAAACAGACACACACACACCCAGCCAGAGAGTGAAGTATGTGCTCCATGCCCATTGTCTTACAGTAACTGGTGAGCTCCAGCAGAAGACATGTTTTCTGCTCACCCGCTAAGCTCTGTGGCAGCTGCTGCAACCAGCAACCACAGGAAGTTCACTGCCAGTCCAAGGGGCTGTCACTTCAATGTCGGTGCCCAGAGAAGCGGAGACTCGCTTGATGGCAAGGCTGGGGTTGTGGCGCTATGCGGCTCGGCGTCCCTGTTGAGGTGGGTTGGTGGGTTGTTCAGTGGGCCTGTGCTCGGTGCAAGGCGGGGAGGAGAGGGGAGCGGAGGGGAGGGAGGGATGAGGGAGGGATGAGGCTCAAAGGGATGCTCACACTGTGGCTCAGAGACGACTATATGTGGATAAAGAGGACATAGAGAGTAAAGTATATATCCGATTTATTCTGTCCTTCATTATTTTTCACTTTTCTTCAAACTTGAAAGCAATGCTTTTAGTGTGAGCATGAGAGCGTGTGTGTGTGTGTGTGTGTGTGTGTGAGAGAGAGAGAGAGAGAGAGAGAGAGAGAGAGAGAGAGAGAGATTGAGAGAGAGAGAGAGAGAGAGAGAGAGAGAGAGAGTGAGTGTGTGTGTGTGTGTGTGTGTGGCGGGGGTGTGGGGGGGGGGGGGGGGGCGGTTGTGAATTCCAGGAGTGTGCAGCGGTGATTTGTTCTGTGGCTCCAGTACATTCAGACCACCTGTGCTCAGCATAGTTATCTGGCCCAGGTGCTGTTTTCCTCTATGAACATGCCAATTAACTTGTTTACAGTACTTACTAAATATGCATTGCTTTTGAGCATATTTCAACTGTTTCACATTTAGTGTTTGCCTACTGTTTGATGATGCACTGTATCAGTATGTACGTACGGTGGTGGTGGTGTGGTTGATGATTAAATTTGAAGTTATTTCAATTTCTTTCTTTTTTTAATGCAATCAAAGTGTCAAATAATTTCACTTATTTCACTGTAAAAATATGTGATATGTGATATGCTCGTAGGCATATTGAGGACTGAACTGCTGCAAATGAGTCGGACATAATTGCTTTATGCTGTCACAGTAATAACATAAAATAAAAATATATTACATTAAAAATATGTCTGACAAATTAATATGGTGCACAGATGTCCTAACACAGACTAGTCCAGACTTGTGTTTCCATTGAAAGTTCTGCTGTTTGAAGCTCTTTCAACGTAATCGACACCGCGGCGTATTAATGTGAAGTCAACCGTTTTCGCGCAATTGCAAAAAAACGTCCTAAACTTCACAGTGATGACCTAAAAAGAGAGCAGCCGAATGCAGCGCCAGAAAGACGTGTTTAGGCAGACAAATAACCAGTGATTACGGCGCCATAAAAAACACCATCTCTCGGCTTACGCAAGGACGCAAACAGCGTGGCAATCACACAACTTGTGCGTTTGTTTCAATTTATTATTGGACGCCTCGCAGTGCTGTTTACAACTTCATTTGAATGCGCTAATGTCCACTGCTCGCCATGTTATGTGGGCTGTTTTTATTTCTTTTTCATATGAAACACGGTGATAAAAATGTTCTTCGACCTACGGTCCCAGGATTGCTTATTAGTGGCTGCATTGTTTTCCCGGTCACGTTCACAGAGGGAAGAGATCCGGGCGCGATCGCATCCCCCGTGGGGGACAGGGCCGAATGTGGCAGACAGTCGCTAACAAGGATGTTTATTTCCTATAAAACATGCCCGCGCGCTCGCTTTGTTGTTTTCACAACATTTTCAAACAGTGTAACCCTGCCATGTGGTAGCCGGTGTTTGGGGAGTTCACTACTTGAAGTGAAAGCTTCAGGTCGAAAAACATCCACTTTGTGTAATATGTTTTTTTTTTAATAAATGTAGACGAACAATAATAATCACCTAGAGATTCAGACTACGGATGATGATGCTGAGAAAGTTAACCTGACTGACTGGCAAAATATTGCATCTAATATAAAGGCATATTTCCCTACAAATCAATGTTATGTTTTCAGAAGATACGCCTACAATATGTATGATTTGAGAATTTTTGTGGATTTTTGTAACAATAAATGTTAAAACTGCTTGCATGTCAATTATAATAACTTCCTCTTCCTCTTCCTCTCAAAAACCTGGATATGCCAAATGAAGCTTAGGAGCCAAAGTTTCCCCCTTCCCTGCTTTGCTGTGTGTGTGAGATTAGTACTAATGAATATCACTATGGGCATTAGTAGTCAATGGTTGGTGAATTAGTAAGAGCTGAACTGCCAATATAAATCAGAGGCAATTGCTGTGGGAAAACCAGTGTAGCTGAAACAAACCGATCTGGAGAGATTGTGATGTTTAGTAGAGAGCGTGTGTGTGTGTGTGTGTGTGTGTGTGTGTGTGTGTGTGTGTGTGTGTGTGTGTGTGTGTGTGTGTGTGTGTGTGTGCGTTTGTGTGTGTGTGCGTGTGTTTGTGGGTGTGTGTTTGTGTGTGTGCGTTTGAGTGTATGTGTGTGTGTGTGTGTGTGTGCGTGTGTGTGTGTGTGTGTGTGTGTGTGTGTAAGTGAGTTTGAATTCAGTCAGTAAGTTTGTGTGCAGAGTGGTGTTCAAGAACTCTGTGGACTAAATCACACACACACACACACAACATACACAACACACTACACGCACACACACAAAATAAATGGCTCTGCAATCCTGCACCAAATGGCAAATTGCCATTTTGAAGGAAATATTTAAAATCAATTATTTCTGTACTTTCATTAAAGACACAAAATGACGGTGCACAGAAAACTCAAGGTTATCATTGCAGACTAGAAACTAGACAACAAAAGACTATAATACAGTAATAGAAACTGCAATACTGTTTGACAAGAGAAACAAGACCAGGTCCACAGAAGTGGTCTAAATGAAGGATAACTGTTTCTCCTCCTGTGCTTGTTTATGCTCACTGAACATAACACGCGTAAGTGTTTGCGAACTTAATTAATAAAGCAGCAGGAGGAGTTTGACCTTTCTGTGTGCTACACTTGAAACATCCCCAGAGATTGTTGTGTTGATTTTCATTCATTCATGTCTTGCCTGATGATTTTAGCCCTATTGGCTCACTGATGCAGTGCATTGAAAGTATTAACATATGGCTATCTCAGAATTGAGACAGCCATATGTCATGGTTATTGGACCCAAGGCAAAAAGAGAAAATATAACCACACATTTAGGATTTTTTGCACAAAACATGAAGCCAAAACTAAAAAAACCTTGGACCCTGATCTTAACTTTAAATCACACATCATTAATATCACCAAAACAGTCTTTTATCAGCTTCGAAACATTGCAAAAGTACAGCCGCATTTATTCCAGGGAGACACTGAAAAAATAATGCATGCTTTCATTACTCAACTGTCTGGTCTACCCGAGTCTGCACTATAGGGAGACGTCAGCTAATGCAGAATGCTGCTGCAAGCCTCTTCACAAAGACCAACAGGAGAGCACACATTATCCCTGTTTTAAAATCACTTCACCGGTTCCCGGTACGTTCAAGAGTGGATTTTAAGGTTATTTTATTAGTGTTTAAATCTCTTAATGGCCAAGCCCACAGTATGTGTCTGATATGCTTTTAAGGTATGAGCCTAGTCGATCTGCCAGGTCCTCCGGTACCGGACTTCTTATTGTTCCAAGGAAGGACGAGGACCAAGACCTATGGGGAGGCAGCCTCTAGTGTCTATGGTCCCGGTCTTTAGTCTGCCAGAGGATCTGAGGAACTCACCACCAGTCAGCCCTTTTAAGAGGAATCTTAAAACCTACCTTTTTAGCCTAGCCTTTGGATAAGGATTTTCCTTTTCTTCTTCTTCTTATTAATAGCCTATTATTACTGATTATTGCATTTTATTTTTGCTGGTTTTTTTATTGTTTCTTTTATTCTGTTTTTACATTTGATTTGTCTTTTTATTATTCTGAAAAGCACTTTGAATTGCATTTGCTTGCCTGAATGGTGCTATATAAATATAGTTTGATTTGATTTTGATTTCTGTTGTACAATGTTTTATAATGTGCAGATCGTAAAAACACCATATATTTTTATATATATATACACCCAACAATGAACAAAGCAAAGATTCAAATAGTTCAATAGTTCCTCTCTCTTCAGTTCTTCCCAGTTTGCGTACAATGTTAACAGCCAACGCCCCCATACCTTACAGTAGCCTGTTCTAGTCAACTGGTGTGTCGCTCATTATCGATGATAACTGGCTGCAAAGTGAGCCGCTGTTTCCAATTGAACAGATAATTGATTAGACTCATTATTCCAGAGCAATAAGCCAAGCAAATAGACATGTGTCCAGGTACAGACAGCCCCATGACTGCATGTCTTCATTACGACCAGTACACATTTATTTTTTTTTAATCGATTAAATCAATGAATAAATAGTCATGTCAAGTCAAGCTTTATTTATCATACACAGAGCAACACAATGTGCTTCACATAAAGTAACAACACAATCAAAATATAAGTGCAAGTGCAGAACATAAATTGTGCATATCAACAGTTGTTTGTGCAATTCTACAAAGAATTAGTGCAGAATATATAAATCTCACACACACACACACACACACACTAAGAAAAGTGAAAAGTAAGGTTTTTAGCCTGCTTTTAAAAGTGTTCCATAAATACAAAATACATGTATTTATTTTCTCACACGCTGCATGATGTCATGTAATAATTTAGCGACAGCAGATTTATTTTTTTGCTATACAAATAATATATTTATAAATTCCTATTTCATGTTGTAAAATCATGTGCGTGCCCAGAAGCCATCTGGTAAGTGTAGAGGCAAATGGTGGCGGTAATATTGATCATGAAAAGAAGCCAGCGACTGTTCCATACAATCTAACAGCCTCATTCATCTAGACTCAGAGCTGTCCTGCACTTTGTAGTTTAGCTTTACATGAAAATGTAATGTGTGTGTGTGCGTGTGCGTGTGCTTTGTGTGTGTGTGCGTGTGTGTGTGTGTGTGTGTGTGTGTGTGTGCTCGCGCGCACGGGTCTGGGTGGGCGTGTGTGTGTGCGCGTAGGTCGATCCGCACGTGACTGGGTGTGCATGTTTGTGAGTGTGTGTGTGAGAGAGAGAGAGAGAGAGAGAGAGAGAGAGACATGAAAATGAGTGAGCGTCTGTATTGGTGTGTGATTGCTTGCACGCATCATGTATATTAGCCAGTAAGTATGTGAAGGACTGGGGGAGGGGGGAGGAAGAGAATTATATGGGATAAATCAATGATAGTAGGCTACTGCAGACAACACAGCACTGTATATATACTGTATATATACTGTATATATATATATATATATATATATATATATATTTATGTACAACAGGGCGTTTGGGGAGCTTAAGGGGAGCACAGGGATTATATTGCCCTTGAGTTACGTCTTGTGATCAGACCAGTGTGAGGATGGATTGCTCCCAGTGATTAATGAAGGCAGGTGTAATTCGTACCTTTTAAGCTGTCCTAAGGAGTTAGAAGATAAATGGCGACTGACCAGAATGGCCTCATAAGGGTCTCTCTGGGAGTGGACATGGCAGTATTGTTTCATTGACTACACGTCTTTCTCATTGCGTCAGACATTCCTCACAAAACACAACAACAACTGAAATATATCTGTCGGTGTAAGGACTTCAAACTCTAAGATTTGCCAACGATTTTTTTAGGTTTTAAAGGTCAGCATTTTGTTATGTGTTGTTTGTTGGTATGGTGTATCTTGTAACGCCTCACGCTGCTGTCTTGGTCAGGTCTCCGTAGGAAAAGATATACTTGTTCTCAAACAATTTGCTTCATAGAGTTACGAATGGCTATATGATGAAGTTCTCACTGAGATGTGTTAAATATAGACGCACAACGCGCAGGAACGAGACTCACACTTACATCAGGTTAACTTCAAGTAAAGTCCAATTGTTTGAAAAGTACAATAGACTGATAACTGAGAACAACCAAAGCATGCAATCAAAATTGGAGTAACTACAGAAATTCAAAGTGCTGCATGAGCAGCAACGAAAAAATTAAAGCACTGGGCCAAGTGCAGTAGTTTTTGCATCTCAACGAAGTGCGTTCGCCGTCGAAAAACATCAATGTTGAGGAGGAAGCAGGGACAGGAATAAACTGTATTTATATTTATAGCAGTTATAAACCTGAGGCAGCGATGCGTCATCATCAACATGTTGTTATTATCGTACCAAATCTTTTGATTGAGCATGGTCCACAGCAGGGGGGGGGTTCCACTCTTTATGAATGTGATTAGCGAGGATGATGATGATGATTATCGTTAGATATCCTCCTAATGTGCCCAGCGTGAGGCCGACAGCGGGATGCCGGGATTACGCCGTGTTACACATTCCAGGCTGATCTCCGGACGAAGCGCTGCTGTGACAGAGATGTAAGATACATGCATCATGTCTGTATTTGACAACCTCAACGCAGCCCCCCGAGGGAGCGCTCCAAGCGTTTCTGACACCGTCCATGTAATAGGACCGTATAATTGCATTGTGTCATTTAGCAGATGCCTCGATCCAAAGTACCTGGATGTTGTTTTAGAAACGTGTCATTGATTGGGGTTCGAACCCGGAACCTCTTGGGAGCCCAACACCCAAACCCTGTCTAATAAATGTTTTTTACTAACCCTAATTCTACTAATTTTCCACTGCGCGGAGATTAATGAGACCATTAGAGGTTGATACACTTGGATAGGTTGTAGTTTTAATGAATTGCAGGTTTTAAGCTTTCACACCATTAATCATGCCAAGAGGTAAACAGGAAAACAACATGAAACGCAAACGCGCTAACGAGCTAATCAGCGCTCCCCCCAGAATGCGTGCCTTTATTTGTCTTCTGGGTTATTTCTATTTAGTTCATTCATAAAAAGACAAGAACTGCACCAGTTCCATTACATTGATATGTAGCACCTGTATTGATTATTCCACTTTTTAGTTATTTATGCGATGGCTTTTGTCCAATGCGACTTGCAGTGAATGCAGATACGTATGACACTGGAGATCGAACCCGGTACCTTTTGGATGAGAATCGAACACCGTCCTGCTTACTAATCATGCATTATTATTTATACACCTTAAAAAAAACAGCGACAGCCTCTGGATAAAGGGCAGCACTATCACCATGAGTTCCAGAAAAAAAAAACCTCCTCTCCACCAATAGGAAGGAGGGAAGGCTAATTGGGGACCTTAAATTGGCGCCATGTAGATGCCACCGCCACCGGGACTACATGTGACCCTGGGATGGACTTGCGGAGTCCACTTCAGGTTGTCTCTCTGCCTTATTGGCCATAATGAGACATAGTACAGCGATGGAGTCACGGCTGTCCCATGACTATGTCTCATTATGACCATAAGGTCACATAACACACCGGGTTTCATCCTGCACATATAAAGAACTGTCCTTGTCACTGGAATTAGAATTAGATTACAAAACTTTATTAAGTCCATCAACAGTGACAGAGGGTGGGTGTGGGTGTGTGCGTGGGTGTGTGCGCGTGCATGTGTGTGTGTTTGTGTGTGTGTGCACGTGCGTGTGTGTGTTTGTGTGTGTGTGTGTGTGTGTGTGTGTGTGTGTGTGTGTGTGTTTGTGTGTGTGTGTGTGTGCGTGCGTGACAACATAGCATTCACAACAACAATTGGAATGAGATGAAGTGAA
This sequence comes from Merluccius polli, assembly GCA_030340625.1. Taxonomy (NCBI): domain Eukaryota; kingdom Metazoa; phylum Chordata; class Actinopteri; order Gadiformes; family Merlucciidae; genus Merluccius; species Merluccius polli. The sequence goes on along the minus strand of JAOPHQ010000852.1, from coordinate 328,965 downwards.
ACACAATTAGATGTTTTATTTTCTTTATTGTGTGACACCATAACACTTTAACTTATATTTAATCAAACAGTTTGAGTCGCAAAAAGGAAACAGTAGGGCTTTTATTTGAGCACATCTAGCACACTTAGCACTCACTGTGAGATACTGTCTACCCATAACCGTATTTGGGTGTCTCTAAAGCGACAAAATCAAAAGGTCAGAGCTGTATTTCTGCTGTGTCCATATTCCCTTTATCCCTTTCCTCCACTCACAATGAGGTTTTTATACCCTTCCTGCCTCTCCTACACATTTATCCTAGATGTCTCCTCCTCTTTCTCTTTCTCTCCACAGCTGGGGATTACAAATGTAAATTTAATTTTCAGTGTCTCTGGGACACACCTTCTTCTTGAGGGCCATTCACTTGACTCAAGTACATTTAGTTTCATTATTAGACCATTACATTATCCAGATTAAAAGGAGAGGTGGGAAAGTAATCTGCGATTTAGTGCCGGACTTCTGTAGTCCTTTTCTGCTTTTCATTTTGCCTGCAAGACGGTCGGCCATTCCCGTCTCTTCCCTTCATGTGGGTGTCACTCTCTAAAGGGCCCTATAGATTAATTGTGCACGTTTTCGGCACATGGCGGTCTTACTTGTTCTCTCAGCAAGATGGCTCTTCCTCATGCGGAGGAAAACACAGGTTCTGCTTTTCCGCGAGTGAAAAGCTGCATCGAGTCGTATTGACTGAAGCAAATTTGAACAAATTGCACTAAATGTGTCAGAGATTAGTTCTGGTTGTAGATTGAGGACGACGTTGTGCCATTTTAAACGCTCTACCTCGGGGCTCGTTCAGTTATCAGTCAAAAGTCAATAGTTGGCAAGTGTTTATATTGTGTGTTTGTTTGCAAGTTTGCACTCTGATATTGTCATTGTTGCATTTATGGGTAATTGATGGAGCAGCAGGTACAGTAACCTTTCACTCTGTTGACAGCCATAAGTGGAACGCTACAGCTCTGATGTGATAATTAGCTTGAGCCACACGGTGGTGGATTATCGACTAAATAATAGGGCCACCTCTAATTAGCTCTAACGATAATCACAGGCACACATGCACAAAGCCATAGCAAAGTGAGGCTAATAATAATTAAATAAGTTACGGTGTGCAGAGTGCTAACGACGACGCACACCAGAGAGCGGTTAGGGTATCGGACATTTTCCACAGTGTACTTGTAGAGCATCCCGCCCCTCTGTTAAGTCGACTTGGATACAAGTGTCTGCTAAATAAATAAAGTAAATTAAAAAAGTAAAATAGCAGAATTGAAAACACTTTTCTGGTTCCACTGAAAGTTACAATAAAATCATTAAAATGTTACATTGTTGGAAAAAATGTTGTGTCTGGGATGTCCTCCAAACATAACAAAAACATTGCAAATGGCAATCACTGACAAGTCTACAGCATCTCAAACAATAGACCGTGTGAGATTAAACAGCGTTGTCATGAATAACTGAAAGCCAAAAAATATAAAAAATTGTCATTGCCAATTTAGCTTGAGCCTGAGCCAGTCTAGACAGTTTTGGGAATCAAATAAAAATGTCTACAGATGACAGCTGCCTATAAACCATCCCAGAAGAGCTCTTCTTCTGTTCAATAAGTAATAATAAAATGTACTTTATAACACTTCTGGGGTCCTTTTCACACCTACCCAGGCTTTTGAGTGCACGGTACTTAGGTTACTTGCTATAATATTTAGATATTTGATACCTGTGTAAGTTGTTCCCAGGAACACAAAATGTAGTGTGAGCTAAAAGTTGTAATTTTGAGACAGAATTACCCCGAAATATGAATCAACACCCTTATATTTGTATTGACTCTATTGAAGTGGCCATGGTATAAGCGGGATAATCCACTCCAAGGTTTGCATATATTGAAAAATAATGCTGGGGCTGCTAAGAACGCCACCCCACCTAAGAAGAAGGGTTTGCCTCTGCGAAGTGGATTATTCCTTACCTAATGAATGTGTCGGCCTTCGTTTTTCGATTAGTTATTTCAATATGTCAATATTTTATGCTGTTTTGTTGCTTTCCTTCACAAATGCAGGAAGTAGACTCAGTAGGCAGTTTAGCGTTGAACTTGAGGATGCATATCATTGCACGACTTCTGATGTGGGCATACTTGCAGACAATAACATTAGGTTGGTCATAGGAATAGTGTTATATATTATGTTAGTGCGAGTACATACTGCTACACCTTAGTCCTCGTTTGCAAACTTATTCGGCTGTTATGTTGCGGTGTCTGGTTACATCCAGCCATGTCTGGCACAGAAATGCATCGCGTGGAAAACTTGCTTGAAAATGTGCTTTCAAGAGAAGTTTAACGGGGGCATTATAACTATAACTGGGTACAATGCACCTCATTATTACACCGATATCTCATCAAACAAAAGCTAGCAGACGTTTGGTTGGGTTTGCTCACACAGGTATCAAATATCAAAATGTTGAAGCAAGCAACCTAAAAACTGTCTGAGGTGCACACAAAAGCCTGGGTAAGTGTGAAAATTACCCAAGAAGTGTTGAAATGAAAATGAAATTCCCCTCTAAGTTATCTAACACAGGGACGTCAAGGTGCAGTTGCTTCCACTCCTCAACTTGTATGAATTGTGCGTTGCCATGGCCCCTCCTGGTTTACAGACGCACACATGAGGAGAAAGGTATTCGCATGAATGGTTGTCCAGTCGAGGCATCTCCCCCTTGTCTGGTTTATACAAGCCAAAGAAAACTAAAGCTCTTTTTAAGCAGCGAGGAAACTTTAATGGCCAATTACCTTAGCAGAAAATTGGATATTATTCCTCCCAAGGAGGTCATGCCAGTAATGTTTGTGTCTCAGATCTCTTGAAAAGTAGGGAATTAACTCTCATCAATGTAAGAGAGTAAATATTGAGAAGGTATTAACCACGTAACCCAAACATTGGCTTGTCTCTCAATGGGTTTACTGGGTTTACTGGGTGCATCATCTTTTTTTTTTTACAATAGTGGGTGGCCTACAGGTTAAGTCATTTGGAAACTGCAGTTGACGTGATGAGGTCTACTTAATAACTTAGGTGACGGATGAATTCTTAATGTATGCACATGTAAGAAAGTAGTAATCTGTCAGTTTCTGTTTCTATGAATTTTGAACACCCATCGTCTGTCCTATTTGGGATGTAGAGGAAACCTCGGCTGTCACCTTTTTTAGGGCATGGTCCTGAAAACAGGGGCAATATATGTCACCTTTCCGGTGGAAAAAAGGTTGCTATTTCACAGTTGTCATGGTAAGCAGCAGCATCGGAGAGTGGTGAGAAAACAGCAGACAGCAGGGTGGTAGTGGTGGTGGTGGTGGGGTTTGTGCTATCCTGTGCTTCCTCCAACTGCACAAATCCCTTCAGTCAGGGGCCTTTCTTATTGGCTAATAGTGTTGTTATTACATGGCATCTGAGCAGATGCCACAGTGCATTCCTAATGAGATGCTGTGAGAAGCTGCATGTGTTAGAAGTGATATAGGCTCTCCACGGTTCTTGGGATCACCTCGTCGGTAGACAAGGTGTGTGTGTTGTCTGTGTCTGTGTCTTGTGTTCCTCCTGTTTTCCACTGTCCTTAGTTCACCTGTCCCTGGATCCACTTACACTAAGTGATGGCTCGAGTCAACCTGCGAGACAGGGAGGAAGAGAGCGAGGCAGCGATGCAGGCTAGGCCTGAGACGCCGACACTGTTTGGCACGTCTTTCATCATCTCATTGTTTCATTTAAAATTGATTTTATTTTTTTCGTCCGCTTTGTTTTGTCTTGTCGTGTTTAATTTAATTAATTTAACACATTCTTCAATTTTATTCTTCAATTTATTTTTTCACTTTTTATTTTGTTTGTTTACACAATTAAAACATCTGGAGTCTTTTTGCGAGACGTGTCTCGTCGACAAATATTGTGCGTCTTCGAATGTGAAGCCGCACGCGCTGACATGGTGCTTTACTGAAATGGTTTTGGTGGGTTTTTGTTGTTTTTTTTGCACATATTTTTGAGAGGGAGAGGAAAATCCAATGTATTATTAAGCTCCCCGAGGTTGGGAGGTCAGCAGCAGAAGATGAATTATACAGTATGTTACAGGAGCCACAGATGGGCTCAGTACCGGCCGGCGGCGCCATGAGGCTCTGCACTGCAAACAGACGCAGCAGCTGTCATGGTGTTTAGCTATGCAGCCCAAAAAACATGGAAGACTTGTGCGTTACAAAAAAGGATTTGTTAAAATCAGGGCAACCGGGGGGGGGGGGGGGGGGGGGGGGAAACTGTCTTCGTTCTTTAGTTACATGGATCATCATACCGGTAAGGTTAATAATTACTCTCCTCCTTGCTTGACTCCTCCGCTAGGACGCAAGTAGGAAAATTATGTATCATTTTGTAGCCTACATGTTCATTTGTGTGTGTTGTTGATTGCTGGTTTACAGCCTCACCTGGCCTGACCTGAGTCAGACTGATTGGACTCTGGGGCCGGGTGGGGCTTCACACCTCTGGTGCATGAGGAGTCACGGCACCCAGGATAAACCAGCTACCACCACACACACACTCGGGAGAGAGCCGCTGTCATGGCAGCGTGTTTCACCTGCAAATACCATCTCGCCCCAGCAAAAGCCACAAAGGTGGCGTGTGGCAGGGAGCAACTGCCACAATGATGTCACTTTTTTATCGTCAAATGAATGTCACTGAAATAACACGGATCAGACCATTGGCCCACATAGTTTGCATGTGTGTGTGTAGCGGTGTGTGTGTGTGTGTGTGTGTGTGTGTGGCATGCAGTCTACAGTATACATACATTTAGCTCCATCAGGTTTTCAGTCCTCCAAACACTTTCCACTTCCCTCACAACTGGTACTTGATTGTTTGCCGTCACTGGCGTGGTTCTGCAGGGGCGCCGCTGTGTGACATTGAGTCAGTGAGGCAGCGGACTAACTGTTACTCCTCACCGGCTTTCAGTCCTCGCCGCCGTCCGTCTCTAGATGATTGACTGGACGCCTCCTGGGGTCTGTGCCATTTTAGACACACGCACACACATACACACACGTACGCACGCAAGCGCACACATGTGTGAGGACTTGAAACACACACACACACACAGGATTTGTGTGTGTGTGTGTGTGTTTCAAGTCCTCACACATTCAAACCAGTGTCTGCCTGGGGAAGGGCGGGGTGCTGCCGAGATATGCATAGCTTGTGTGTGTGTGTGTGTGTGTGTGAGAGAGAGAGAGTGGAAGGAAGGAGTGGGAGGAAACCTCCATACTCTTACGGGCGTCTACATATTTTACATAACAGGAGATAATATAATTAGCGAGCAGCAGAGAGAGGAAAGGACAAAAGTCAATGTCCACCCCCAGAAAATGTACATATTTTGCATACAATAATGTTCTACAGCATGTGCATGTGAGGCATGTGTGTGTGTGCGTGCATGCGTGTGTGTGTGTGTGTGTGCGTGTGTGCGTGCCCATCAGTAGTCCAACCAGTTTCATTCATAACTCTCCCACGCTGTTACATAACAGCCCAAGTGTTCGCACAGCAGCCCTGCGTTCATCACAGAAAAATCCTCACCGCGCTCAGGTGTTTTCTGCCCACGTATGTGAAGTGGTTTGTTTTGGTTGGTGTGGTGTGTGTGAAAGTTTTTTGACGGTGTGATATTAACTTAATAGGAGGTCGGCAGCTCGCGCCGATTCCCTGCGATTATGCAAGCAAATGCGCCACGGAGGCGAGTATGATTTGAATTCCCGCCTGTCAGCGCTGATGGAGTGCGAGCGCACCGAGCCGTCTGTCGACTGTCAGACGGACGCATCGGGGGATTTCCAAGCATATTCATGACCGGGCCAGGTCAGGTCGAGAAGCACTCCCGGGATAAAACTCACGGTCCCGGAGTTGACTTCCTCAGCTCCTCTTCCTCTTCCTCCTCCTCCTCCTCCTCCTCCTCCTCCTCCTCCTCCTCCTCCTCCTCCTCCTCCTCCTCCTCCTCCTCAGTCACCCCCCCCCCCCCCCAATGCCTTTATATAATCGTATTGGTCGCACACATAGCCGATCACAACGTGTGATGATGGATGAGATGCAAACATCTGGCTCCAATGAAGTGCAAAAGATCAGTCAAAATGGAGACACTTCTATTTTGAAGAGAATTCAATCCATCAGAATAAAATTGGGGGTGCTCTTATTTTGGAATGGAATCGGCCTATCAAAATTAAATTCTTGGCACTGTTATTTTGATAGATTTTATTTTTTTCTGCAATTGCATCCAGGGGAAAAACATCAAAGCAAAATGCAGGTTTTATTTCTCGGAGGAATTTAGCAAGCGTTCAAACTTTTGCCTCGAGCTCCACAATATTTTCCTCATCTTTTTCCATCTCTCTCCTCCTCCTTTGTCTGTCTGACCTCTCCCCCACCTTTCCCTCCCCTGTCCCGCATCTCGCCTGCTCCTCTCCCCCATCTTCTCATCACTGTCACGGAGATAGCCTTGTGTTTCCCCGTTCCCGCTCTAATCTGGTAGTGATGAGGTCGTAGAGGTGGCCCTAATGTCCATTTTCTTGTTCATTATACCTAAGACTCTGGTGTCAGTCATGTCCACACTGGCAACCCTCACTGCTCGTGTGTGTGTGTGTGTGTGTGTGCATGTGCCTATGCATGTGTGAGTGTGTGTGTGTGTGTGCGCGCGTGTGTGTGTGTGTGTGTGTGTGTTTGCGTGTGTGTGTATCTATCTGTCCTCAAAGAATCTCCACATAACAGACAGGCTGTGGTCTCCTGAGAGCAGATACACCCTTTTATTCCTCCGCGCGTCATTTGTTTGAAGTGTGCATTTCAGCCGTGCGTCATAAAACACAGGAAGACAACGGCGGCACTGTGCTCCCGGGACAGGTGTGCAGCAGTAGCGACGCGGAGAGAGAGGAACCCGTCGCCGCTTTAGCGTGGAGAGGCAATAAACTCATCTCAGCTAGCATTGGCACGAGTCCAAGGGACCTGCTGTTAAGTAATGTACACACAAGCATGTGGCACATTGGATGTACACAAACGCCCACCTGCGCTGCTGCACATATTCAGACACACATGCACGCCTGCATGCACACACATACACACACACACACACACACACACACATTTTGAGTTAAATGTCCTAATCCAGACCGACTGTAACGACAGTAAACAAAGGAGAGGAAAACCCTTGTGTCATTAACACCTGGTTTGAACAGTGTACACTATGCTGCACTGTATGCATGAGTGTATGAATGGTAGTCTCTATATTAGCGTGCGGGAACAATGGCATTGTGATTTGTGTGGCTGCACGTATTTGCATGCCGCTATTGTGTGCAATGCATCGCTCACCACCGTGTAGCAATGCAAGCATGCACAGTTACCCGTGGAGATTCGTCTGCTCTTTTCTCATTTCCACACTAGCCCTGCGTCGCTGCCTCGCTCCCTCGCTCCCTTCCTCCCTATCTCCATTAAACCCGATGAACTCGCGGTGCCAGCGCGGCGCTGGGATAGCAACCGAGGACCAAGTGGCGCTGAGCGCGTGAGCGCTTGAATACGTGAATACGTGAATACAACCGAGCGATTCCTCCACAGAGCGCTAACGGGACAACGCCTGGGCCCCTTTCTCCTCCTCCTCCTCCTCCTCTTCCTCATCTTCCTCTTCCTCCTCCTCTCTCTTCCTCCTCCTCCTCCTTGGGAGCCAGAACAGCTTCTGGCGTGTGGAGAGAACGGCATAATGTGGCGGAGAGGAAAGGAAAGAAAATCCATGAATGTTAAAGTAAACATGGGAGTAAAAAAAAAAAAACAAGTGAATAGAAAAACCAAACAGATGCTGTTATTTCTTTGTTCCACGGTTGCTGGAGCAACAGTCATTGGAATGCGTGGCGTGCCGCCGGGCGCCGTGCAGGTGTTTTGATTTTACAGTGGAGCAAGGCACCATGGGTAATCAGGTGCTATAGGAAATGCAAAAACGCTTAATTCAATCCCAACCCCAACCCTCCAGCAATTATCTACTGCAACACTGTTGGGAGAGGAGGAGGAGGAGGAGGAGGAGGAGGAGGAGGAGAGGAAGAGGAGGAAAGGAAGATGCAACCCCCTTGGTTGATGACTGTGTAACTTTGCGCGACCACAGACCATAACGCTCTGGACCGTTACCCACAGTTACCACACATCTGAGGTGTAATCCGGGCCAACAAGAAGGAGGCGGGTTGGGGGGAGATGGGGTGTTGCAAGTGATTGTCAGAGCTAAGCTGTCAGTCCGTGTCAATTACATTTTAAATGACTCACACCATCTCACACCATTACCATCATCCATTGCTACAGACACACTTCAGAATGGAGCGGCACACCCATAAATGTCACAGACCGCCTCTTAAATTCACACCATTCACCCACATGAAGAAAGCTGTCGGACCCCCAACCTCTCTGGGAAATGGGCCAAAATACACACACACACACACACACACATGCATTGGCTTTCAAAGCATATGTGTGTATACACACACACATGCTGTGTCTGTGTGTGCGGGTGTAAATGAAGAGTTAACATACAAGAGCGCCTTATTTCTGCCTCATGGTGCTGACAGCCATTAAACTGTAATATCTCAGGGAGCAACGGGTTGGAGGCGAGACCTCCAACCCGTGAATCAATTTCAAAGTGTTACTCGTCAGCTCTTGAACATCCTCTTTTATATATCCACAAAGGCTCATCATCGCGTCCATTCGCAACTTCACCATGCAAGTTGGAGGACTGAGATGCTCCTGACTTCTGCTTTGGGGCCTTTAAACCGAGCCGTGGGATCATGGGGGTGGAAAAATTGCCACGTAGAGGGAAACAAACGACGAGACAATTTTCCAACTCACACTGTAACGCAACATTAAATCAATCCTGCGATCGATAGCGATAACGAGAACCCTGTGATGCCTGGTGCAGAAAATGAATGCCAATGATGATGATGATGATG
>JAOPHQ010000852.1:190000-315000 GCA_030340625.1 Merluccius polli | reverse complement strand
ACATACACACACACACACACACACAGTACATACACACACACACACAGTACGTACACACCCACACACACACAGTTCAGAGCTCGTATATACAGTATAAGCCCATATATATATAAGAACCATGTTCTGGGTACATAGGTCCAATAATAAAACGTGTCGAGCTAAAAGTTAATTAATGGGGGGGGGGGGGGCTCTAGATATCTAGTGCTCATGGCAAAGGGTAATGGATGAACCAGCTCATCAGAAACACCCCCCTTCCCTCGGGGAGGTCTCCCTCACAGGCCACCGCAGCAACATCTCTGATGCACAGTATAATACAGAGAGCTGTAAATTGTCTGGTGGCAATCAGTGGGAGGATGAGGAAAAGAGAGAGAGAGAGATAGCGAGAGATAGAGAGAGAGAAAGAGAGAGAGAGAGAGAGAGACAGACAGAGAGACAGACAGAGAGAGAGAGAGAGAGAGAGAGAATGGGGGGGAGGGAGGGCAGAGGAAAAACAAGCGAGAAACAAAAAAGTTGAATAGAGAGTGGGAGGCAGCCAAAGGGAAAGATGAAGGCGTAAAACTGTTTGTGTGTGCGTGTGTCCGTGTGTGCGTGTGCGCGTGTTTGTGTGTGTTACGACCCCTTAGTCTAGGGGATAGAGAGAGGGTAACATAATGCTGACTCAAATAGGACAGACACTGGGTTTCAAATATAAACAAAGGATTCATTGGAAATAAAGAACAAATAAGATTTGGTCAGGGACGCGACAGGACTTCAGGGAGAGCCGAGGCAAAAATAATAACCACAACAGGACTCACCTTAAATCAAAATAATATTTACACACATACATAGGCATGTAACCCACCTGCCACCCATAAAAGCAAATATATAATGTTTGTATTCTTTACAAAATTTGAATATAAGCTACTACCCACGAGATAAGGCAGCAGCCAACACATTGTCACATCCCATCTTCTTAGACCTTCTCTGGAGGTTGCAGTCCTCCTGGACCACGAGGGCCCAAGGATCCCAAGTATACTTTAAAAATGCTGCAAAGCAAAGTAGCATAGCGAGAGTCTCCATCTCAATAGTAGAGTACTTCAGTTGGTGTTTATTACATTTTCGTGAGACATGGCAAACTCGATTTGCATCATCCTGCAGTGGGACAGCCCCCGCGCCGACGGCGCTTTCATCCACCTCCGGTTTAAAGGCTGGAGGATGTCAGAAGCAGCCAAAACAGGGAAGCTACGAAGAAGAGCCTTAACACACCCAAATGCATGCTGGCACTCAGACTGTCCGTCCTCCAAGGTAGACACCAGCAGCTTTCCCAAACTCACACTTGGCCAGATTTCGAGTTAGATTTGCATCGGCTAAGCGGTGCAACACAAGCCAGGACAGGATTTATTAGCTTGTCTTCCCACCGGCTTCTGAAAAGTTTAGTTTACCTTTGCTGGCCGAGTTTGCATTCACTGTTGGCCAAGGAGGGTTACGACAATGGGAAGACGATGCTATCGTTTTAGTTGTCAGTCCTCTCCAGGATCCGAGATGGTTGTGGTTGTGGTTCAGCCGGTCGGGTTGTTTCTAGTAGAGACCCGTGTAACACACGGTCTGCAGAGAACTGATTGGTCGAAAATACATTTCAAACGAAAGAAAATTGAAAAGCCCCGTTCGCCTAGATTTGAGCTCGCCTGTCATCATGACTTTAGATGGTAATCTAAAGACAGATTTGTGAGACGGGAACGGGTATAACAAGAGCAAGGCTGTGATCGATGACAGCCCTGGTTTAGAAAACATTGATAAGGTTGCTACCGTACTCCGACGAGGGGAGGGGGCTGGTCTCTTAAAGACCTTGCTTCTGACCTCGTCTCTAAATCTCTGGTAATCTCTGCCTTATCGCCCTCGCACCACAGTAACAGCCGCGTGCCTTTTTCATTAGCCAAGGCCTTAATGTAGCAGCAGCCGAGGCAAGGATCTTTCAAGGATTCTACACTACATTTAATGGTAGACCTGCGTATGTGTATCTATGTGTGTATGTGTGCTTTTGTGTGTGTGTGTGTGTGTGTGTGTGTGTGTGGTCCGCAGAAGCGCCATCCAAACCCAGCTTCGCCGGATAGAAGCACTTCGCTGGAATCGAAGGTGATCGGTCCTGATAGCACCAATGTGAACTATAGCTGTGGGTTCTGTCTGTATATATTATATATCCAATATATTAAGTAGGCCTATACCAAATATAATAAACGAATATGTCTCTTACAATGTACATAAATACAATAGAATAAAAAGAGAGAAGAAAAAAAAATCTAAGAAATGATTTCTGCACACCACTCGCAAAATAAAATAAATACAAAGAATATATAAGCTCACCACACCACATGGTCCGACGCGTAAATAGACAGAGCTGGGTTGGGGGTGTCTTCGCGGGGGCGGCCCTAGCGTGTGTGTATCGTAGACGCACTAGTAGACGCATTCATCACACAGTAGTCACATAGTAGTCACACTGTCACATGTTTTAGCCCTCGTACGAATGGATGACAACAGAGTGTGTGTGTGTGTGTGTGTGTGTGTGAGCTGGCTTATGATGTCACATCCCTTGCTGCGAGAAGGAGACACGAGAGCCCATTGGACATGGTTGCTACATACAAAGCATTTATCAGGCTGAACTTAAAGGTCCTGTAGACAACTGTTTTTCTTTAACGTATCACTATGAAGTAAATGTTGATTGCACAGTGTAATGGCTACAGAATAATGACACCATCGGCGTTTAGATCGGTTCCCTTAGCTTCCCTATGAGCCTCGCTTTCACTATGCAGCTCTGTCTGCCACCGGGTATCCCGGGAAAAATTAAGGCTCTATTTACGGCACAAAGAAAACGCGTCAACCACTGCGCGTGCAACCAAACTATCGGTAGCTATCCCCATTAGCTATCCAGTAGTGGAAATGGCGGACGGTGGAACAACCGAATTAAAGTCAATCTGATGACAATACTTACTGTATATCTGCGTACGCTACGTTTTTGCATTGAGTATACTACCTGAATAAACCTCATGTCGCAACTCGCCAGGCGAGACTAAATGAATGAATAAACTCACAGTTTTCCTCCTGTTTTCTTCTACTGCCCCCTCCACCCCGACGCCAACCCCTGCTGCTGATACTTGTTTGTGTGAAGCAATACTCAAACTATGGTATTACTATGCAATGCACATCATTACAATAGCTTTTGCTATTGATGCCAATGTCACCTTACCTCCTCAGGGAACATGCTTCTTTCCAAAGTGTTGATCGTTTCTTTCGCGGAGATGTCTTGTGTTTGTGGTTGCTAGGCTCTGAGGAAACGGAAAAGCGATCCAGTTTGTCTTTGCGAAAGGGGCGCAAAAATAATACCAATTTGAAACGCTCGGGTGGGAAAAGTTGAAAAGTTGTCTACAGCCCCTTTAATTGCAGATAACTAAGTCTCGCTGGCAGATCCTGGCAGTCATTCTCTATCACAGAGCCTTAAGCCTTTTTTTATTTTAAATAAGAAAGAATCAAAATCATCTTTTGAAATGTAAATATAACCCTTAAAATGTGTTTCTGCATTCAATTCCATAAATCCACTGGGTATGACTGGCTTGCCCTCGACACGACAACTTTCTTTTTTGCGTATAAGCCTGAAATGAACGAATACGTCTGAATGAAAACGTTGAATCGTCGCACGTTGAATTACAATGGGGCCAGGATGTGCACGCTGCTCCTTGTTATGCCATGTCTTATCGTCTTATTCTTTAGAATGATTCCTCTGCGTTGAATTACAATGGTTTTTATTCTCTCGAAGCCCCCCAGCACTGCAGATCAGGGGAGAGGAAACACTACAAGCAGACAGTAGTGACTTGTTGCAGTGGAAAAGTTGAAACGAAAGACATGCCCCTCGGTTGTTTGGGATTGTCAGACAGCATGTGATCAAAAGGAATTTGTGTGTGTGTGCGTGTGTACAAACGTGCGCGCGCGTGTGTGTGTGTGTGTGTGTGTGTGCGTTTGAAATAAATACTGTGTGCAATGATTTGCTGTCCGTATGACAAACTATGTGTTGCCTGTATTATAATGTAAGCCCATGATTTATATGTAAAACCATTGGAAATGGTGACTAAACTCCAATTATTAAAATGAATATGAAGAGCCGGCATACTAATACATTAATAATAACTGTACTGCTGAAAGAATGATGAAAATAATATCTCAAATCGAACCGAACGCAGAAAAATACATATAACATCGATGATATGTTTTCAATATATTTTCAATGTTGTATATTAATATGCACCTGATCTGTGGTCAGCCTTGCTACACCCACACCTACTGCACCCACTCTGCATGACTCCAGCTGGCAGATAAGCACCCCCAGCTTGCTCCACTACCTGGGGGGGGGGGGGGGGGGGGGGGGGGACCTGGACAGGAGCACCCCCAGGTAGCTCCACTATCTTGGGGGGGAACCTGGAGAGCAACACCCCCAGCTAGCTCCACTACCTGGGTACACAACACCAATTGGCCACAGAACAAAACCGTTAATCATCTGATCCTTATCCAGCCTGGTTGGACTGATATTCCCCCTGTTTCTCATACCAAAAGAAGGGAGTTTTGTTGTGTTTTTGGCGAATAAAAGCGCGTTTGTTAAACTCTCTCGCCTCTCCCGTCCCCCGCACAGAGCCCCACGGGGTCTCTCCCGGGACTCACATAACATTCGACCTGGACGCTTCCCCTGAAAGATTGAGACGTAGTCGGCGCGATGGAAACGCACGGGAGAAGATGCCGGTGTGCGACTGGCAGAAGACGAGCCGCTCACTCAGATGGATTACACCTGCGCCAGAAGGCTGAAATAAATGGCCGGTGTGGAGAGACAAGACAAATGCAAGACAGATAACAAAAGGGGGGGGAAATATCGTCAGGTTTTCCAGGGCAAACCTTCGGCGGTGTACATTAATACTCACATAGTTATCTGGAGAGTGTGTATATAGAGCCAGTGTCTGTCTGTGTGTGTGTGTGTGTGTGTGTGTGTATGTGCATGTGAGTGTGTATGTGCACGTGTTAGCGTGTGTGTGTATGTGTGTGTGTGAGCGTGCATGCATGCATTTTGATGCGAGTATAATTATGTGTGTGTGCGTGTGTGCGTGCGCGCGCTACAGGACAGCCCATACATTACCGCTGTCCTGTCTGATGCTTCCTGGCCGTGCTTCACTGGAGACCCCCGCCGGCGCCCGGCTATTCATCACCACCAAGTCTTCTGCTAGGTGTTCTCCTTCTTATTTTTTAATCAGGACTTGGCAGCCATATTGAGAGGCCTGCTCAACTGTGAAACAAGGCCCGTCCTTTCCCGGCTAACTGTGTGCCTCCCTGAATGACGGGGGGGGGGGGGGGGGGGGGGGCTGCTCGGTTGACGAATGAGCTCATTGAGCAAATCTGAGATTATGGGCTATTAATAAAAAAAATGTGCGCTGCGCAGAATCCCGTTCGCCGTTCGCCACGTGAACCGTTCTGAATCTCTGACCGAAACAGCGAACGCAGATGCCTGGCGCCGCTTGGTCTCATCGTATGTAATCTGTGCGTAACAGGATTACGCAGGCAGACTTTTTGGATGTAATGCTGTGTTCCTGTTCCTTCATCCCCTATTCATCTGGGATCTGCAGCCGCATGTGTCTTGTTTTCCTTTTTAACTGGATCATTTTCATTTCGTCTCATGGAATAGAGTGTGTGTGTGTGTGTGTGTGTGCGTGTGCGTGTGTGTGCCGATTCCATGTGCCGAACATGTGGTACAAAATCAGATAGAGATTAGACCAAAATAGAGATAAACACTGACTTCCATTCATCATGGGACGTGTGGATCCTTTCTGGTCTAAGGAGCGAGCCCAAGGGTGGACCACAAGTCACCTTGCTTCATATATAAATTGCTGAATTTGAGCTCCGTCCGATTCCTCATCCACTATTAACGACTACCCAGCTGCTAGTAGTGTTCACTAAATGAGCGCGAATCAATTTGTCAACAAGCCTTGCAAAGCCACAGGGACACATTTATATATTTATTAATTTATAACACACAGAAAAAGAGAGCCAAAGTGTTCGCCGCGTCTGACTGTTCGACGCGCCTGACTTGTCCGCCTGTCCGTCTGGCGGCTCTAGTTTTATTTTGCTCTCCTAATTAACTGCGGTCACCGTGGCAACAGCCCAACACTGTCGTCACGTTGATGTGAAAATGTGCTCGTTCATGTTGCCAAGACAGAAGCAGACTACTGAAGGTAATCTACTGAAACACTGAAATGAAGAAGCCATGCCAAATACAAAGTTTTTACAAAGGATAAGGTCGTTAGCTGACATAGATGGAGTAGAAATGCAGCCGTTTACAGCCTCCTATCGGTGAATTAGTATTTGGAAAGAAAAACACTTTCTAAGTTAAACAAATATGAAGGGCAAAGAAATTGCATTGAACTGTATGAAAGCCATTCCAATTTCAATGGGGACTACCCTTAAGCTTGTTTTCTCACTCAACTTTTATTTTCTTCACTTTCTTACTCCGAAGAAATATGCATTAGCTTTCAAACGCCGTGCCAACCTCACGCAGACGCTGGTAGGCCTACTGCTTCGAGACGCGCCAGCATCGATGGCATCCATCGTGGGGGGGGGACTGCCAGGTACACTTCAGTTCAGCCTCATTATCCACCATCTGCTGTTTGTTGTTTGTACTAAACACCCGGCGTATCCGCTTAACGTCATTCATTCATTCACAATGTTTAATTTGCTTCACACAAGAATACAGTCATTTTGCTGCCCCCCCCCCCCTCCGACACCCCCTTGTCGTAACCTGCACAGGAATCTCTCGAATCTCTCGATTAGCAATTCACTGCTACTCTAACATTGCACGCCGCGCGACAGCCGTTCCACAACCCCCTTCATTAGCCATTAAGCACCACGAGAAACGGGCTTAAGACAAAAGCAGGCGAATGCATTAACAGCATTAATTTCCCCAGGTGCATCACCTGGAGGGGGGGGGGGGGGGGGGGGGGGGGGGGGGGGGGGTGGGGTTCGACTTTGTGTCAGATTTCCGACTCTGCCCAAACTTAAGTTATCCTAACTCGACTTTGTGTCAGATTTCCGACTCTGCCCAAACTTAAGTTATCCTAACTCGACTTTGTGTCAGATTTCCGACTCTGCCCAAACTTAAGTTATCCTAACTCGACTTTGTGTCAGATTTCTGACTCTGCCCAAACTTAAGTTATCTCCCTAACTCCCTGCACTGGGAGGAGCCGACAGCGTTCGCCTGCCACTGCCCAAACCGCGCTGCTGTTGCCCCGGGCCATTAGTGAACATCCTCACTGACATACTGTTTCCACCCCCCCCCCCATTCAAATACATGCAGCAGCGCGCGGTATTATACTGCAGCAGGGCGCCACACACCAGCAGCACCGAGCAGCAGGTGTCCCCCAGGGAGTCAACACATTCAGAGGTGAACTCGAGGTTTGCGCGTTTGAAATAGTTTAGTTTCGTTAAAGTGCAGCCTCCGTTTATTCCGGACGCGTTCAAACTTCGTCATCGGTTGTTGCTGTCTCGCAAAACAAGTTTTGAAATCTCAATTTAGTTTTTTCTAAAATAAAGGTGAAAAAAAAAATGGGAATAAAAATGAAATGGGTATGACTGATGGATATGAATGTTTTTTCAGCATAGGTATGGTTAAGAAGTGGACGCTCACAGGACATTATTGCGGTCATCAAATAAACTTTATGAATAACTTCTCAGTCCTCGCAAACAGCTACAGGTCTGTGCCACTGGATTTCACAAGGCTCTGCTGAATATTAAAATACATAAACACTGCAATATTAACGCACACAGTAACAGTTGGCTGTTGATCTGGAATTCCTAAATTTGCATATGTAAAAATGTTTCACCAATTATTAAAACATTTAAAAAAAAATAGGTAATTGGACATCCCATTTACATATTATATTCAGAGAATGGTGTATAATTAATGTGAAGTATAGGGCCCATTATCAAAAATAAAGTATCTAATGTTTTATGTAACGTAATGGCTCACATGTGCAGAGGGTGTGGAGTTATGTAGCTGTTCCCACTCCTACGACTGTCCACAGGAGCCACACCAACGCACAGCTTTGATCGCCTGCCTTGGTCTGTTGGCTCAGGGTGTTAGCGCAGGTTATCCTTGGACACTCGGACCACATGAGGAAGAGATCACAAAGCTCGGGATTTTAATGGTTCATGCTTCCATGTGAAGCTCCTCTGTGTGCCTAGACTAGAAAAAAAAGTTGTGTTTTATGTGTCGACTGTAAAAAACTAACACTAAAACTAACAAGGACTCACTCAAAAGCTAGGAACAACATCCAATTTAAAGGGATTTAAATGCATGATTATTTATCTGGATGCTTTGGAGCCAGCGTGGCTCATAACATAACAATGAAAACTATATAAATATCGATTGCGGTTGTGAGTCAAAGAAGAATATGAAAGGGACAGGCCCTTGCAAATGAGAACATATTTCAAGTCAATTATTAATTACGATCACCAGCAGAAAAAGAGTTGAGTCGAGTCGAAAATGTATACCGTGCAGCTCTTCAAGGAAGCCAATTATAGCATCAATATCAACAGCCATGCTCCGCCGCACCCCACGTAAATACAAATAACCACACACACACACACACACTGTATTTCTTGCACATACGCATGCACGCAGGCACTCACTTACAAACACACACGCACACAGGAGGGGATCCCACGAGTCACCGGCTACCCAGCATTCATAGCAAGCGCGGTGGTAATGAGGGACGCTCGGCGAGGGGGTGAATAGTCCCTGTGTGACACTAATTGAGTACGGCGGAGGCCGCGTCATCGTAGCTACGCCGTTTCTGTTTTCCTCCACCTTAAAACCCAAAGCGCCCCCCCCCCCCCCCCCCCTCGCTGTGATTAAGGGGCGCCCTCCTATGTGGCAGAGGGCTGAGTGATGATTATGTAGGCCTATTCGATTATATCTATAGGCCCTATCGGTGGTTTGCATTACGTAATGTAATCTATTTTATTGCATGAGGGACTCCCCTCGGTCGGGCATTACGGTGCGTTTGCGGTTTACTAAGCTCATTTCTTTTCGTTGTTTGCTTACGGCTTCAGTGAGTTTATGAAATTTCGCAAAAATAACACAAAGTCCACAACGCTCACATAGGGATATGATTATATTATTATTGGATATATGGATAATATTATTATTATTATTATTGAATTGTAGAAGTAGTTGTAGTAGCAGAAATGTAAGAAATTTCTAAGCACTAAACTTTTGAAATTGTCATACCTTATTTTAAAACTTATCTTAACTGAAAGGTGGATCGCAGCATTCATCTGAATTGACACTTTCTACAAAGTGCAATCGGTGTGTGTATATTACACACCATTAGGATGACGCCAAACCTTCAACAGCCACCATTCAAGTTTAATATTTAAAGATCCTCCGATTGGGAAAGATACGCTTTTATCTCTGCTACATTTGGGGCTCTCAAGAGAAGATGGCGACTTTGAACTCTGCCTTCCTGATGATCTGTCAGGAACAATGACAGCGTGGGAGATCAAACTGCCATCTTGTTCAGCTGCAAAACCAAAAAGTTGCGTTATTGAGTGACCCCTCGTGGGTCACGGGTGGAAGGATTTGAACAAAAGGAAGATAAGGAAGTAAGAAGAAAGAAAGTAAAGAAGTAAGAAGTAAGGTAGAAAGGTAAGGAAGGAAGGAAAATAAGTAAGGCAAGGTAGAAAGGTAAGGAATGAAGGCATGGGAAGAATGAAGGGAGGAGGGAAGATAAATGTCCCTTGTCTTGGTATTCTTGATGTATTTCATCAGGTACATTTGCATGCAAACAGGCCTTGGGGGATTGGTAGTGTGATCGATTCATACATGAGTAAGGGACAACATAATAAGAGGAAGGAGGGAGTCAGAGTGTGTTTTTTCTGTTGCTCCCTCTATGTTTTTCTTTTTGTTTTATTTATAGGGCTAGATCAGAGACTAAAACAGATGCATGAATTGTCGTACACATTTCATTAAAACCAAAAATGGACTTGAAAGGCTGCATAAGCACACTGAATAATGTAGGCTAAAAAAATTGCAAAACTCAAATCTGGAAAGAGACTGGATCATCGTTTTAGACAAGCGTGAAATATAAATCTGATTTTATATCCTATGTATATCCATCGGTATTACTGGGTATATTATTTCAACTGCCAGATCAAAATACAAATCCTTTTGGCGTTGACGTTCTTTGTGCGTTGGGGTTGGCGTACAGGAAGCGCAGACCTATGAGATCAATCATAGAAAGCGTCCAAAAACTGCTTTTCCCCCGTGGAAGTGAATCAAATGAAATGTAGGTACAGCCAAATGTGTGCAGCTCTATTTAGACTGATTACAGAGAGTGTTTATTATGTTGGTGGGGAGGGCTGCGGTCGGATGGGGTGGGGTGGGGGTGGGGGGGGGGGTATCCAAGCTCATTGTCAATTCTGCTTTTCTCAACAGAGGTCAGAGGCGGGGGAAGAGAGAGGTGGACGTGATTGAGGGCAGGAGAGCCAACAGTAGGAGACGGAGATGATAATGTCAAAGAAATCGACCAACGATCGACCGTCATGATTAACAGAGTCTACCCTAAAGTGGCGGCATGTGAGGAAGACGACGCGACAGACGTGGACCGGTGGGGAAGGGGAAGAACAAAAGTTATATCCCCGATCTTCGAAATATCCCTAATCCTCAAAAGCAATCCTGTATGTAGCCAGGTAGGCTGTCTCAGGTCTTGTCGTATAAAATGCAACATAAACAATCTCGGGCACCTGTCTCCCGTCTCCCTGCGACGGGCCTGGACCCCGGTCTCGCTGTGGGGGACAGCACAACAACAACCATGAGTGTGTGTGTTGTTGCCCTCATTAAGCTCCCCACCCACAGCTGCGTCGCCCCCCCCCCCCCCCCCCCCCCCCCGCGCGCAATTGAGCCCCGCCAAGCCAAAGTTCGGTAGGTGTAGGATATATGTTTAATTCATTTCAATTCAATTTTATTTATAAAGCGCATTTCATGCACAAGGCAGACTCAATGTGCTTCACAAGAGGTATACATAGTTACAGTAAAAACAGTTATATAAAAATCAATTAGGAATCAATTGAAGAGTGCAAGTGCAAGTAAACAATCATATGTATGACATCTTCACCACATACACACTTAAACTCATACATGCACACCCACTCACACAACCACACATGGACACATGCACACACACACACACACACACACACAGTTCAACAGAATGCTGTTGTTGTGTATTCACAGTTAGACTTGGACAGAAAGTGATGCCATTTTCGCATATTCCCTCTCTTTCCTGTCAAAAGAGATATTCTTGTAAGGTCTTAATTCCCTTTAGTGACTAACAATGCTCTTGAAAGGAAAGGGGTAATGATGCAAGGTAATGATCAAAGGAAGCCCGACGATTGAGAGTGAAATGCTAGAATGAAGTGTTCGCATAAACCGGCCTAACATCCCCTCCACGCCAGTATCTTCGAAAGAAAGTCCACCTTGCCTCCTAAGGCCTATGATTTATAGTCTTCTGGGACCATCCAGATATTCACGTTTGCGTTTCACAATGATTATCAGTCTGGCCTTGGCTAGGCAGCCATTGATTTCCAAATATGGGCATGGCCTTAGGTTGTTCGACACTCCAGCCAATCAGATTAAATAATGATGTAATGGTGTTGCCCTAGCCGAGTGCGGTTCGAAGTAAAGCAATTATGTATTACATTATATTATACTAATCTGAGAAAAGCTTTCCATGCAGATTTCTGCAGATTTTTCAGCCTATTTTGGTTAAAACAGTTTTTGATTGCTTTGTAAATTGCTACACTTTGCCTGGGATTTTTTTTGTATTTATCGTACTGCAGCGTTTCTTGTTTGTCCTGAGCTGAAAGTCCCTCCCCTGAGGGCTGACTGGACCTATCATTTTTTAATTTTTGAAAAAAGGCTTTCAATGTGCTGAAGGCCCGACTGATCTGCAGAGAGAAACTGAATTTGAACTCGCAAGATTGGGATGGTCTCACAAGGCTTTAAGTATGTATGTCTAAGTTGACTATACTAACTCGACGCAGACAGTCGCAGCCTTATGAAGAGGATTAGGTAAGTAAGCATACTACTTGATTAGAAAGAAGTAAGAGTCAAAAAGTGAACACGTAACCGGCGTCCTCCCACTCTGCTTCTTCTCATGTTGTTAGTGATCTGACACGAATTTCGACTTTCCGCTCAGTCAGGCAAACAGCAAAAACCACCTACACTGAGATAGTGCCTCCCGCCGTTACACAATGTCTCACGGCAGACAAAGGCCCGACAACGCCATGAGCCGAGGCCCGGGATCTGCACTCACATCACAAAAGTTAGCGTATCCGCTTAGAATGGGAAATATTCACTGGAAACCATCCCAAAAACAAAAACAAGTGTGGCAAGATAAGACGTATGCATTGAGGCAGCGCTATAAATCAGCTGCAGGTAATTTGTCTTGTGCTCGCGTGTGCCCATCGTTATGGGATAATAGGGAGGAAGTGAAAAAACCCAGTCACCCATCACTGGGCCCCTACACACGGACCCCAGGGGTTTACACTGAGCAGGTAGGTAGAGAGAGAGGGGGGAGGGGGGGGGGGAGTGTGTAAGTGAAGGAGGGAGAAAGAAAGAGGGAGAGAGAGAGAGAGAGAGAGAGAGAGAGAGAGAGAGAAGGCGGGCGGGAGAGAGAAGAGAGAGAGAGAGAGAGAGAAGGCGGGCGGGAGAGAGAGAGAGAGAGAGAGAGAGAGAGAGAGGGGGGGAGAGAGGGGGAGGAAGGGAAGGAGAAACAAACAAACAAACAGAGCCTGCAACAGAAGGAGATAGAGAAAGTGAAGGAGGGAGAAAGAAAGAGGTAGAGAGAGAGAGAGAGAGAGAGAGAGAGAGAGAGGCCAGAGAGAAACAAGGTAGAGAGAGCTGTCCTCATCCCTGTGTTTGTGGGATCTCACCAGAGAGATGCAGTGGCTCTGCTCTACTAATGGCTCACCTCACAGCTAGTGATTACAGCCTATTTCGTTCTTTCTTTTTTTTTCTTTCTTTCTTCCTGTTTCTCTTCGTTCGTTATTTGTGTCTTTCTTTTTTCTGCAAATCTTTCATCATGTGGTTCTCGTTGTTCTTTCTTTCTGCTTCTTTCTTTCTTTGTACTTCTTTCAGCGTTTCTTTTTCTTTATTTCGTTATTTATCGTTATTTATTTCTCAGTGTTTCTTTCTCTATCTTTCTAATACACACACTCATGCACACACTAATCAGTCCCACTAGATTCATCTCTATCGTTTTTTTCAGCTGAATGTTTAAAACATTCAGAGGGAGGAACATTAATTATATATTGAAGGAATTAAATTTGAAGTTAATTAGGTAATACTTCAGACCAGAGGCCTGTAGAGTCAGACTTGTTAATTGTCATGTTTGGGATAAGATTCAGCTTTGCCCCCACTACTGTTGAATATGGTGATTAATTAAATGTTTTAATTAATTACAAGAGTCAAGCATTGGTTGAATGCATCCAAACGGCCATTGGCAGTGCCATCTTGAACTTGAATAACAATTGTAAATGAATCTGAAATTATTTAGCAATGTTTATGGTTATTTTATAAATACGTTTCTTGTATCTTATGATGCTTACAATTGTCTGATGATTGCTTGTTATGATATCTTTATGCTTTGTACCCTATTTTCCTACATAAACCAAGAAAAAAACAACATGGAATGGGTTTGGCTGGGGCTCTGCATGGTTCACACTCAGTAAACTCAGTAAACCAGTCAGTAAACCAGTCAGTCTCTGTCGTGTTTCTGACCCACGGCACATTCAGCTTACTGTGAGCCTCATGGTGGCACACTGGTCCTGGCTCTGTGCTTGGATGGCAACACAGCAGGATAGCAGGATAAATGCACTGATGGAGACTTTAGAAACGTGGAATGAAGAATGTATGAGGATGGCATATACTGTGTGTGTGTGTGCGTGTGTGCGTGCGTTAGATAGCAATAAAGAGTGGACGAGAGTGGAAGAGGGGAGATATTCTCCGTCTGTGTTTGTGTGTGCGTGTACGTGTGCATGTGCGTGTGTGCATGCATGTGTGTGTGTGCGTGCGTGCGGGGTTGCATAGGGTCCCCTTTTGCAATATGCATGTACACGTGGGACACACACACACACACACACACACACGTATGTCACACGGTGCTCTCCCTTATTGCTCCCATGGGTGCATGAGTGAATGCTGAAGACCTGCGTGTCATTACCTCCTCTTCAGGCTTCCCCCGTGCCAGACGTGACTGTCATTTAAAAGTATCCATGGAAGATATATGTAGAGCGGGGAGCTGCCACCGCCGCACTCACACTGCATGCCAAAGACAAACAGCGGGAGAAGCGAGTTGTTCATAAACAAAAACAACGGCACGCGCGTCTATTTGTCTTCCCGCGTTGCTGCTTCAGGGTCAGCGTATATAAATACATATATATATATATTTGATCAAAGACACGCCTGCCTTTATTCCCACAATGCACAGCAAGTGTGAGGCTAACTGGAGATTCGCACGGGTTTGAATCTGGATTCGGTAGCTTGTCAGCTCACTTAATTATGCTCTTCTGAGTTCACTTAATTGGCTTTTGCCTGTTGTTGTCTCTTTCTTTTTCTTTTTTCTTTCCTCCCACAGAGGGTTGAACCCCAGTGGGGGGGCGGGGGGGGTCTTAGACCTGGTCAGGCCGGTCCTGATCCCCCAATCCCCAGCTACCCTTGAGGCAGTGTCAACTGAAAGGTAATTTCAAAGCGCTCCCCTCGGTGGCGACAGCTTCAAACCCCCCCCCCCGGCTTTATTAATGACGATGGTTTAACTGCCTTGTACTGTCAGGAAGGAAGGCTGTATCACAGGGCAAGCAAATGGGCTTCTGATGAACAACTGCAGCCCACTCTGTTTCTATAAATGTCCACTTTCTGCATGTCTGTCAGCCTCAGTGTTCCTCTCAGACGTGCTCTAGTTCTCTCTCTTTCTCTCCATCTCTCCATCTTCCCTCTCTCCATCTCTCTCCAAGATGCTGTATATACTTCCCAGAAGGTAGGAGGATCTGCATGCTCTACATAACGTCTATTATCAAGCTGCCAATCAAGCATTTCATATTGTCAGTGTAAAGAAAACCGCCACTACTAACTAACAGCACTACTTAGCATTCTCACTGGCTTAATGCTACACCTTGAAGCAGAGTGGGAGTTTTCTCTCTCTCTCTCTCTCTCTCTTCCCTGTCTCTCGTTTTCTCACTCCCCTACTTCTCTCTCCCTGCACTGTGTCTGGGGACTCTTGCAGGAGAGAAGAAGAGGAGGAGCAGGGGCCGGGTCAAGAGAGAGTCCTGGGAACCAATGATTTATTTCCAGCCATTTTTTAAGAAACAGCATGAATACAATCCTTTGCTAAGAATGTATTCATATATAATGTGGTCTGGTCTTATTATGTATTCCAGTCCCTGTGGAAAGAGAAGGCACAGGGTTCCTCTCTTGCAGTATATATACGTCATCAAATATCCTAATACATAAATATGTATATATATATTTCTCTCTCTCGCTCTCGCTCTCTCTATATATATATACATGTATATGTGTGTGTGTGTGTGTGGAGTTCTCCACATTGTGTGTGTGTGTGTGTGTGTGTGTGTGTGTGTGTGTGTGTGTGTGTGTGTGTGTGTGTGTGTGTGTGTGTGTGTGTGTGTGTGTGTGTGTGTGGAGTTCTCCACATTACATTTTATTGCTTACTCATACATGTATGAGTGCATGTAACAAACTACTGGACTTGATATCGCATTATCTTATACCACAACAATAACAGCAACACACTCACACACCTCACTTTGAAAATCCCAGCCTGGCCCTGAGCTCTGGGTGCCCTGCAGGTCCATCTCAGGGGGGTTATACAGCTGATGATCAAGCGCTATTTTGGTGTATGGATGGCGGGGATGGGAGGGGACAACACATGGCAGCCATATACATATATTCATTGGCTTGTTATGGCAAGAGCAAAGCCAATAAGTTGGCTTTGGGTTTGGTGTGTCTATGTTGAATATTTCAAAGAAGTCATGAGGAAAAGTTTGGGTCATTTGTAAACTCAAAATAATTAACGTAATGATGTGATGAATGGTACTTGTAGCAGAAGGTGGAAAAAAAGGACCACATGTGATAAGAGAAAGGCTAAGCCTACAGAAATACTGGTTTCCTCCTTACGATTCCACTTGACAACAAAGACGACGACGACGACGACGACGGCGATGATGATGATGATGATGATGATGATGATGATGAAGATGAAGATGATGAAGAAGAAGAAGAATTCAAGAGCCAGATGAACCACGGCGAAGGAAGAAGAGGTGTCCTAAAGACACGGCCGTTGCTGAATGGAGAATTGATTAGGGAGGCAGAGAGGATGTGTAGCGATTACGCCGCAGCGGTGGGACCGGCGGCCGTGGAGACACCTCTTGTTGTTCACTCTCAGGATCATCCATGAGACGCTTTCATATGATTGGAGATCATCCTGGACTTGAGCTACAGGAGAGAAAATCAATAGGCTACTGGATGAACAAACTGAATAGGTTTTTCTTTAGGTTCACTGTGATGGATTTCTGACCTTTTTCCGTGCTTTCACTGTGATTGTCTTTGTCTCCATGTTTTTATAAATCAGCAGGGCTGGTAAAAAAAAATGAAAAAAAAACAAGACCATGTAGTATTCCTCTTTTGCCCGCTTCCAATGCGACGACTTGTGTGTTTATGTGTTGCCATGCACTCATGAACAGTATCCACTGACTCCACTGGCTGCTTTGCCATTAGCTGGCATCTCTATCTCACCCGGAGTGACTCAGACCGCAGTAGTACTTCAAATAAAGTTGGTCTGCAGCTACTGTAAAACTGCTATTGATTAGAGAATTACAAGCAAATGTTGCATGGTTGTGTGCCGTGTCCTGAGTTCTGTTCGGTTTTAAATGACAATGTAATTCGACTGAATTAGACTGTCCAATAATATATGACAGTAACTAGCAAGCATATCTCTCTCTCTATCGATCGATCTGTCTATCTAATTTCTCTATCTATCTAGCTATCTCTCTATCTAAATACCTAATCGAACAGGTGTGTAAATTGATTTGTAATATATAGATGACATCTCCAAAGTAGGTGGGTTATTTTAAGAAGTGATCGTCATTGATTTGAGATGAATTTCACGGTTGATTAGGGGCCAGATGCCTCTTAAATCAACCGTGAAGTTATGAAGATGGTTCTTGCTTCACGCTCGCTATTATCACGCTTGCTATTACATATGGCTCATATAATTAGGAATTTATATTTATAATTTGAGGGATGAATATAAATGACAAGCTTTTTTATCAGCTGTTAGAGATGGCCCTACTATGGCTGTATAGTAATGTAGTTTTCAACGCCAGCGTTTAGTGACACATCCAACAGTGCCTATAGTAATTGCTTCTAGTAATAACATAGACTCCTGAATTAAAATGTACCACATTATAACATTACACCTACAGTATATAAAATTGATACAAGCGAACACTTCGAGAATCATCCACACCTGCATATGGCTATATTATCATATGCAGCTCGATAGCATGCTTAATATAATTGGTGCTGCACTCTTATAAATGACTGATGCATGAACATGAATCAATAGAAAGAAGCTTTGTTGGCCCCAGAGAGACACATAGAAAATAGCTCCCGACTTTGACCTCTGAAAGGCCGGCACAGTTAGTGCTCTTATGTGCCAAAAGATTGAGTCATCAATGGCAGCAGAGGGTAGAGCATATATATAAGGAGAAATCAATGAGGTTCACCAACCCTCAGCCACTGAGGATGAACTCAGAGCACAAATGAGGTCAAAATGGCGGCTGGCTCATGAAATTCGACGTTGCAATGTTTTATGAGCTTATAACAGACCGTTAAGGTCTGAGGATGTCGTGAGGTAAAAATTAATGCTGTGTAATTCTCCTTAACTGTCTCCTCGGCGCACCGCTTCACATCGCAGAGATTTTAATATTCCTAGACCACCCAAAGGCAAACGAGAAGGACGATAAGACTGTAAAACGAAGAATGAGGACGTCTTGCTAATCAGAGGTGTTCCTGCCCTTCCTGTCCAAATTCCGTGTCCTCCATCACTGCCGCCCCCCCCCCTGTCTTTTTCTCCACAATCTTCCTCTCCTCCGCCCTTTCGTTCCTCCCTTCTTTCTCCACTCAGCCATGGTGACATGTTTTCTGTTTGAGCGACACACTAATGGAGGAATTTCATTGTTTCAGTCACAGACACTGACCTTTTTTTTTTTTTTTCCTTCTCCCCTTTCGCTTGGCTTTTGACAAGAGATCAATGTGTAGGAATAATGCGTAATAAGGAAGGAGACTCTTTCCAATAGTGATGGTGATTGCCTGTGATGCTACGTGACATCTTACCAGATGGATCTGCAGTTTCTAATCTGCTGTTCTCCGGTTCCCATTACATTACAATGCAATGATCCCCAACTTGCATTCCCAACTTGTATTCCCACCTCTACACACATCTACCCCATACTATGCTACACCTGATTTACAAATAACCTGCATTGACAGGGGCAGAAAATTTAACAAGATGATGAAACTATTTGACATGGACCCTAGGCCCATGCTGACTGGCTGTGAGTTGGCACTAGCATGTGCGCACCCTCCACCCTGAGTAGCTTCTCGAAATCTCAATTTACACTCGGCAACCGTTGGTTTCGCTCAAGGTAGCTATGAAAGCCGGAGCCATGTTATGCGAATATTGAGCATGATGATTAAAACAACAACAACAACAACAACACTTTGTCAGCCTTTTTCTCTGCCCATTTTCACTCCATTATACCAATTATCACAACATCGTTCCTGTACTGAACTGTACTGTCAGGATATATAACATATTTAAATTGACCTGAATTAGGCATCACTTTGTCTTTAGGGTATTGGGTCTATTTCCATACTGCTTACATCGGCATTGTGCTATTCTTTAAGCCTTTCGTTGTGAACCCCATATGAGCGTAGTTTCTGTCCAAGTTTTTTTTGTGCAAATTCATGCATTTGTATTCACTAAACTCCTTTGATTTCTTTTTATTCCTCTGTTTTTATTGTATTCCAATAAAAGGTCACAGCACTTAGCTCTACACATATTGAATTTCTTATTTTCAGTTTGGTTGAAAAGGAGCCTTGATAAAAGGGTTTTCTCCGGCAGGCCAATCGTACCGGTCGATAGTCGTAGCTTTGTCTCGGACACGGGAGGACGTATCGCTGTTTCAACCGTTTTCTCACTACGGTATACATAGCGCCATTAGATTGTTATGCTCCTGTAATCCCATTGGTGACTCATAAATACATGAGTTATCAACATAGGCGACCGTCCCGAGAGTCGGCGCCGTTTCAGATATGTCCGTCGGGCCCCGCGTGAGCCGACATGACACGCATGGAGATTGGATTGGAGGGAATTCACCAGTGACCTTCCGGTGACAGTGAGGGTCTCCGCTGTAAGCCCCTCCCTCCCCGCTGTATTGTGAGCCGTTGTGCTGTGTGCGCTGCATGTTTGCATTGTTTGTTAAGGTGCGTGCCGCCATTGCTAATGGAGCTGATAACGGGTCCCTCTTGTTGGTTTCCACCCCACATAAATCCCACATGTCTCATGTCACGATTCTCAATTATCTTCTATATCCAATTTGTGGGCTGCCACGTCATCAATATCTATTCTCCTCCAAATGCTGTCTGCCCTCCTGCCCCTGCCCCCCCCCCCCTGAATTTCACAACCGCTTTCCTCTGTTAATGAATAAAATGACACGTGCGCAATTCATCAAGATGAATCGCGAATCCGTCACCCTGAATCGGCCCAATGACGTTGGAAGGTCATCGGATATATCCAGAGTAAGGCCAGGGCATAACCGGCCGCATCACGTGACGTTCATCAAGAACACATGATGACGCACTACAGGAGATACAGGGCTTAGCCAGCCAATGAAGAGCCAAGTGTGGGTAGTAGCTCTTAGGCTACTACTGGATAGGATGGAGAAAGAGTGGGGGTGCGCTCCGGAGACGCTGCACAAAACATGTGAACACAGCCTGAATCAGTGTTGCAGTGTCTGTGGGACTGAGAGAGAGAGAGAGAGAGAGAGAGAGAGAGAGAAAGAAAGAGAGAAAGAGAGATTGACAGACTGAAAGGAGAGAAGAATATGTATTGACTTTATTCTTGTACAGCATCCCATGTTTGCAGACACAGCACATGCCCAGTTGTGTCCAGATCTTTCTTGATGGATTTATGGATGGACAAAATCTATCCGGACCATCTCCTTTTTTAGTAATACAAAGGCCTTTTCAAAACCTTTAACCATCCAGAAGAGCCTGAATGCTCGCTTTGTCAATCGTTGGGATTTCTCATTTAAAGTTTTCGATAAGGGAGCGTACATTTACATTTTGAACATGTATAATGCATTAAGCGCTAGTAACCGTGCCACCTTTAAAAAATTCCACTTTCATAACCATTTCTTCTCTGCTAATTAAAATGGTGTAGGCTTCAGAGATACGCAACATCTTAAGAATTGTAGGGGAGCAAAGCCATTTGATCGTATTCATTATCCTCATTGGCTGTATTACTAATTTAGTTTGTGATAAATCACTTCTTGTGTGTGCGCGACCCTACACCACTATTAATAGCACCGTGAGGAAGTTATATCACAGGGAGACCGAACAGAGTAACTTGGGATTTCCCTGAGAAATCGTGTGAGTTGAAATGAATGAATACCCTGAACCAGGGTATGGACTCTGGTGGCCACAGTCCGGGAACGCCCTCTTTTACTCACACTCAGAAGGGTCAGAAGAGTCCTGCGGCGGTGTTTTGGAGGGACGCACTTTTAAGGACACCAACAGGGAATGTCTTGAGGGGGCATAGAGAAAGTAAGACAGAAGCAGGTAAAAATAA
The DNA here is from genome assembly GCA_030340625.1 of Merluccius polli. Taxonomy (NCBI): domain Eukaryota; kingdom Metazoa; phylum Chordata; class Actinopteri; order Gadiformes; family Merlucciidae; genus Merluccius; species Merluccius polli. Next base: position 294,010 of record JAOPHQ010000852.1, on the reverse strand, counting down.
CGATGTATTCTCCTGGCATATGTTGGATGACATACAAGCAGATCTATCTCTCTCGCGTCACATATGAGAACAATATCAAATACTATGCCTTTAGAATCCCAAATGTCCCATCTCGGATTAATACAGTAATAATAAACAAGTTTATCTTGTAATAATTACTGTTTAGTTTCATGTCAGATGCTATTATGTGACCATGTCAGTTGCTGTTATGCCAGTGTAGGCCTGTCAGTTATATTTATGTATATTTTCGGAGTATGTATATTTGGTAGTGGATAAGGTGTCATATTCCCTCCACACACACACACACACACACACTATGTCAGTGCTTTGAGTATCTTGAAAAGCGCTATATAAATGCAGTGAATTTATTTATGTATTTATTTATGTGTCTTGTGGTTATGTCTATAACATAAAATACCTGACAAAATAGATAGAAACGGGGACCACTGTTTAGTAGTACTTGACGTCATCGTAAGGATGCTCCCTTGCAGTGATGCAAGTGTATGGACACACATGAGGGATGTCCGTTAGTGGTGAAAATATATTGAAAATTGTTCCTTGCCAAAAGGGGTTTACAGGGCGGTTTTAAATCCATTCTGTTTGTTTAAACCAATTCACAGCACTCACATGCCCTTGTGTGAAAAAAGGTAGGAAGCACTTTCTAAAGTTCCCTAAAATGCAAATAATGAAGTGCCTATGCTGCTTCCTACTGCCCTTCCCTACCTCATCTTCTATGAGGCGTATTCCTGAGATAAGAAAACGGGAAAGGAGAGGGATTAGAATATATCTTATTTGCACCAAAAAACATTCAAAGCAGCGTGCGTGTGTGTGTGTGTGTGTGTGTGTGTGTGTGTGTGTGTGTGTGTGTGTGTGTGTGTGTGTGTGTGTGTGTGTGTGTGTGTGCGTGCATGCACACACACACATCTAAAGGGACATCAAGTCCTCACCAGCAGAAAGATGAGCTTACGAACAATAACACGTCATCTCACAAGCTGACTTAAGTGCACCTTCACTGGTTTGTGAGCGTCTAGCGCTGGCAGTCTAACGCACGTCCTTTAGATTTATTTTAAATGTTTTACATTTAGAAATGGTGGTGGAAATAAGACAGCACTTTGCTATGTGATATCTACTGTAACTTTGCACAACCGGTAATTAAACACCACTATACTTTTTTTGTAGCTATAGGCCTACTTTTTAGTTTTGACTGTTCTCAGCCTACCTAAGTGTGCACATGTAAATAAAAGGTTTTTAACACAGTGCACCGTACCATGAAGGTAATCGGAGGTTACCCCACACTCTCCTCTGTGGCCGAGGGACCCCGGTCAAGATATTACATTGGCAATTCTCTGGTTTAATGCTTTTCACACAGGATAAGCTCACTGCTAATGCCAGCTTGAACTCAGGCCACCGAGTATAGGGACCCACTGCCACTCAGACACAGACAGGAGGTGAATTGATTTTTACAGGAATGGACCATTCATACCATTTCAGTGTTGTGACTATATTGTGTTGCATCTAAGGAGGAAATGCAATTTTGTACTTTATCTTATTTTAGTGGTAGTGGTAGTCATTTAATAGTAATGTACTATAACTAGTATTTATTTGTTTTTTCATATATTGGTCATTGGTGGATGGGTCAAATTGTTACACCTAAATAAGTAAAATGACACAGCCCCCTTCTGGTGAAATGTTCAACTGCAGAGGAGTGAAGTCAAAGGATACTCTTCAAGCAAGGCTAATATGATGGAATATGGCCAGTGGCCGGGTAGGAAATACACTTTTTACAGAAGGGAACTCTTTATTGTATGGGGGGATTTAAAAGCCCTGTCATCCCAATTTGGAGGGCAATTAAAAACGTTTTTAGGGGCAAAAATACCCCAAGCCCCCTGTTAATGTCATCAGGGTTTATTCCTATCTCCCTTTATCCAAAGGACAGTCCTAAATGGGCATGACATACCGAGATTGGCCAGAGGTCAAAATGATAAGGAATAAGGCAGAATAAAAATCATAGCGTTTAATACTTCAGTATAATAAAAATCAAAGAGATCCCATATAGGCCTTAAATGAATCATAATCCCTACCGCCGATAGGGATTATACCATCGATATGCCAAGTGTTTAAATTGTTGTAGACTTTGCTGTGGACCAAAATCAGTCAGTCTAAATCAATTTCCAACGCATAGACATAGCATAATTAAGCTATTTCACGCTTGAGACAATTTGATGTGATAAAATGTTGCATACTTCAAAATGTAACAGGCCATATTGCCTAGAAGATGCTTCTGGCCTCCACAATATGAATATATTAATGCATTGGCCATGAAGGCAGAAATAACACCCCTCATAGGCCATATCTGTCATGCTGAAAGTTTATTTTTTTTCCATCTTTAAGGGCAATAATGAGGCAATATAAATGACAATTTTAAAAAAAGAGCAAATAGATTGGATTAGTTTGCTGCAGGATAAAACCAGGGTTATCAAAAGACTGAAACTACTGCTACTACTGTATAACAGACACTGAGGCCAATGCTTGGAGTTTTTGTGACTTTTGAAGTGACATTTCGACAATGTAGCCCAAACTTCATATTTCTAGCTGAATAATTGACCACCCAAGGTAAGACACATGTTTCATACTCTTTAAAACCCTTACTCTCTGCACCTATATGACAAGAGGCTGCTGGGTAAGCAGGCCAGTCCACCAGGTGGAAGAACACCAATTATTTGTTGGACACCATGCTGACATGACCTGGTTGCATTGACATTCGTTTGGAGACCACATCTTCCTTCAGATCTACAAACTCTGTCCTACAAGCTCAACTCTGTCTATTCTGCAAGTCAACGCATAGGGATGTGCAATACGTCTAAACGCAGAGTTAAAGGGGTATACATCTAAACGCAGAGTGAAAAGGGTATACGTGACGGTTCCTGCACATTTCAGATAAGAAAACACGAACAAGAATGTGTCTAAATATAAAAAAACATAGCTTTCATTGTTTTAAGAATAACATGTAATGTAATACTGGCCAAAGTCTTGTTCACAAATCCAAATTGACCGAAACTAAACCTCTAGTCTATAAATGTGAAAAATGCATTGGTTTAATTCAAAGTTCATTAAATAGATTTAAAAGATGCTTGTGCCGAGTTATGGGTTTTGTCAGTGATTCTTTTTTTTTACTTGTGATGTCTCCCCCTGGTGTCCTTCTCAATGTTTTAATTTTTCCTGCGTTTTGTATATCGTATACTTTTTTTGACACCATTGGTCAATGCTCAACATGTAAAACATTGTGATATAGTATACTTTTTTTTTTTAAAGATGCGTATATACCTTGTATGAAGACACACCCTAGACCAGTGACAGCCTGGCCATGGAGACAGGGATGCACAAGAAAACATGTGGCCAGTATGAGTTGGGGCGCACCAGAGAAGAAACTACATTTTCTCACAGGGTGCAGGAGATACAGAAAGAAATATATTTTAGAAAATCTGAAGTTTTCAGGGTTCATTTAGCAGAAGCCCAATGAGAAGAAACTGGGGGAGAACCAGTAACGATGCACCCTGGCAGCCCGATAATGCCATAGTGAATGCAATACATTGTTTTCCATTGCGTTTAGAATTTTTTTTTTATAACATGTTTTATGCCATTGCTTTTTGATTGACTTCATCACCCAGGTGGGTTATACACACACTGGTAGCGAATGAGGTTTGATAAGCAATGCATTAAGTTCACTAATAACCTTGTATAGAGAGGATGATAAAACTTTACATGGACCAAATACAACAAAGCACAATGCATTTAGCCAGCTCTGGCCAAACAATTTTTAGAAAGGAATTTTAGAAAAGTCGGATGGCCTTTAAAAATACTTTATTTGGCAGATGAAAACAGCACAACTCCATATTGTTAAGACTTGTGTATTTTGCTTTCCACATTTTTCTGCCCAGGAATAGCACCACCATCTCCTTCATCTGGCACTTCCAGCCAACCTCATGGGCCAAGCAACTACAGAGAAAACTGATTGAAAAACAAAAAGGAAATTAGGATTTATTTTGTACAGCAGAACAGAAGTGATTTTATTAACATGCATTCAGCCAGATCTAGCCAGCCTAATTATACAATTTGACCAAAACAATCCTGACACGTTTCCAGCTCAACTCAGTAATCAGATCCGTAAAGTTTCTCATCAATGGATGATCAGCTTCGAGATAAAGTGTTCATCATAGTCAAGCAAGTAAAAAGTGGCAGGCCAAGGGCAGAAATCATTTTTTTACATCATTTAATAGCTCACCTTACGAGTATTGAGGGCGGCTGGACCGACCATACACTTGCTCTGTAGAATAAAAAGAAACCATCAGACAGGAGGAGACTGCACTACAACAAACTAAGTGAATGTTGCGTCTCAGAACTTAGTATTTTTTTATTTTCAGAGTTATTACTCAAACAAGGGGGATACAATTACATCACAGACGGAAACATTTCGAAGCAAAAAGAGCATGCACATTTTCTATCCATTTAAAATAACCTACCTTGTCATAGGGTGGGGGGGGGGGGGATACCAATCGAACACCTTCAGCCTATCCAAGGCAGCCTGTCCCCTCTTGTTTTGTGAGGAAGCATGCCTGTTTATAGGGGAAACAGACACATACAGAATTATAGTCAACAGAAACAAGTGATTGCGCTAGTGTTGCAACTCAATGACCCTACGTCGGACCAACCCTTTATTTTCAATCTCAACTCAGTAATCAGATCCGTAAAGTTTCTCATCAATAGATGATCAGCTTCGAGATAAAGTGTTCATCGTAGTCAAGCAGTTGTGGCAGGTCAAGTGGCAAGAGCTGCAAAACACAACACTTTGACAGCATTCAAGGGCTCACCTTGCTAGTGGGCTTCAGGCGCACAATCTTAAGGGCGGCTGGAATGACCATACGCTTCCTGTGTAGAACGAAAAGAAACCATCAGACAGAGAAGGAGACTGCACTTCAACAAATTGAATGAATGTTGCGTCTCAGAACTTAGTATTTTTTTATTTTCAGAGTCATTACTCAAACAAGGGGGATACAATTACATCACAGACGGAAACACTTTGAAGCAAAAGGAGCATATCATGTACATGTTCTATCCATTTGAAATAACCCACCTTGTCATGGGGGGCACCATTTTAACACCTTCAGCCTATCCAGGGCAGCCGATACGTTACGGTCCATGAGATGGATTGGTATTCATCCTCTTATCGGAGGAAGGCCAGGTACGTCACTGTCGAGGTAAATAGACATTTAACTTAAAGCACTTACTACTTAGTTAGATTTTAGATTTCCATAAGTAACGCTTATGTCTCAGATGGTAGTGCATGTTAAGTATTCTCATGGTAGTTAAACTCAAAACAGATAACTGGAGAATCATCACTGACAAAGCAAGTCAAACGTGCAAGAGGAGCTCTATGTACCCAAGTCAGATAAGAGCAGACTGTTTCAACATGAACCCATAGGTCTGCATTTAATTTGAGTTGAACTGATTAAGTCCAACAGGCCACTTGGAATAAAGTAATTGCATACCAGGCAGAAGTAGTTTGCCCTGATGGCGCATCAGGCAGACAAACTTGACGGCTGTGGGAATGACCATGCGCTTCCTCTGTAAAATAGAGAAAACAAATTAGACAGAGAAGGGGCCCACACGACAACAAATAGAATGAGTTGTTGCGTCTCAGAACTTAGTATTTTTTTATTTTCAGAGTCATTACTCAAACAAGGGGGATACAATTACATCACAGACGGAAACATTTTAAAGCAAAAACCAGACGTATACAGACGTGCACAGATGTCCTATACAAATATAAAGGAAAACTACCTTGTCAGAGTGGGGGTACCATCATATGGGTCAGCCAGTCTTCTTGGTTGCGAGAGCATACCCTTTAGAGGAAATAGAAGTCATTGAGTACAGAAGACAACACATTCAAATTAAAGCATTTTCTACCTTGGTTGATTTTACTTGGCAATGCTTGTCTCAGATGGTAGTGCATGTTGCGTATTCTCACGTTGAACTCAAAACTTAACAGGAGAATCTTCACTGACAAAGCCAAGCATGCAAACAAAAAGACCCAAATATGTACTCACGTTTGTTGTTGTAGAAGGAATTGTTGCCATCACATCGAACCACCACATTGTTCCCTGAAAACAAATGCACTCAGATGAAAACAGTATCTCAACATTTACAGGCTACACTTGGATTTAGAATAAAGTAAATACATACCCAGCAGTGGTTTGCCATGACGGCAGGAAGTCGCCGAAATAGACGGCAGGCACCATCTACAATTACTGCACTGGTTCCCCTACGATTATATTGTTACACATCTGCACCTAAACACATTTTGCTTGATAAAGCTCTTCTGATTTTAGTTCCTGATGGTTAACCGTTACATCATCTTATACTATTGCTTAAATTTCTGCACCAACACCTGTTGCAAGTCTGCAACAAAAATTGGTTCCTGTAGGACTGACGTCAAAGTAAAATAGAGGCTATTCCATTTAAATGTTAATTAATCTTCGCCAGTTCAAGCCAAGTGCAATTTTGACATGAATAACAAGTCTGAGAAATGTTATAAACAGTTGTCTATCTTTATTTGCCAGATGAAAACAGCTCAGACAAGGACTCCATATTGTTTGAGAACGTCCGTGTATTTTGCAATCTTGCTTTCCACGTTCTTCGCAGCCTGAATCGTCAGCTTGATCTGGGTCTTTTTTGTGGAATAGCGAAGCTTGGCCTTCTCCTTCCTCTTCTGCTCCAGCGTGGCAGTAATAGCCTGGTACTTCCAGCCAACCTCATGGGCCAAGCGACCAAGGAGCGCAAACTGAAAGCAGCAGAGAATGCAAGATGAATAATGTAGGCCTTTAAAAAAGGTGCTGTTTAAAGCTACTTTTATTATATTATTATTCAAAACCTGGTCCAAAAGATTTGGTCCAATGCAAAGGTTGGACGATTAAAAAGTTTCTAGATAAATACTGCCCTGTTTACTTAATACGCTTAGATTGACAAATTTCATCCTGCCACAACATGATTCCAGCTCAACTCAGTAATCAGATCCGTAAAGTTTCTCATCACTAAATGTTCAGCTTCGAGATAAAGTGTTCATCATAGTCAAGCAGTTGTGGCAGGTCAAGTGACAAGAGCAGCAAAATACAACAGAGTATTTAAGGGCTCACCTTGCGAGTGGGCTTCAGGCGCACAATCTTAAGGGCGGCTGGAACGACCATACGCTTCCTCTGTAGAATGAAAATAAAGGATCAGACAGAGAAGGAGACTGCACTTCAACAAATTGAATGACTGTTGCGTCTCAGAACTTAGTATTTTTTTATTTTCAGAGTTATTACTCAAACAAGGGGGATACAATTACATCACAGACGGAAACATTTTGAAGCAAAAGGAGCACGTCATGTACATGTTCTATCCATTTGAAATAACCTACCTTGTCATAGGGTGGGGGGATACCATCGAACACCTTCAGCCTATCCAGGGCAGCCTGTCCCCTCTTGGTTTTGTGAGGAAGCATGCCTGTTTATAGGGGAAACGGACAAATAAATAATTATAATCAACAGAAACAAGTGATTGTGCTCGTGTTGAAACTCAATGACCCTACATTGGACTAACACATAATTTCCAACTCAACTCAGTAATCAGATCCGTAAAGTTTCTCATCAATGGATGATCAGCTTCGAGATAAAGTGCTCATCATAGTCAAGCAAGCATTATGTGCGAAGTCCACACTTTTACAGGTAATGCATTTTGCACATTGCAGTAGAACTACACTAGTTTTACTCCAATGTTAAATGTTCACTACTTGGAAAAGTAAAGTAAAACTAGTATTGCTCAATTCAAAGGGGTTATTTGACAGAATCTAGTATATACAAGAACACATGGCATAATTACAATACCATTTATATTATGCACCGATCTTGGCTCAATTCAGTTTCAATCATTGATCACTTGCCAAAAACCCAAATGACAATGTTAGTTAAATGGTTGATGCCCAGGAATATGCGCAACTTCAAAGACATCAAAACTTCAGGACGCAATCATCTGAAACCAAGAAAGATGCATAGCATTACCTCTGACGGTCCTCCAGAAGATCCTGCTAGGAGCCCTGAAATGGTATGGTCCGCGAGATGGATTGGTATTCATCCTCTTGCGGAGGAAGGCCAGGTACTTCACTATAAAATAAAGCAAAGCACATTAACTTTAGTAATTTCTGGATTTTCTGAGAATTTGTAAGCAAGTAACGCTTATGTCTCAGATGGTAGTGCATGTTACGTATTCTCATGGTCGTTAAACTCAAAATTACTAACTGGAAAATCATCACCGACAAAGCAAGTTATAACCAGAAAGACGCCACATGTATCCACTTACGTTTGTTGCGGTAGAAGTTGCCAGAGATATTGATGCCCTCACATCTTACCACTACCACTTTGTGCCCTGAAAATCCCAAAGAATAGACATTCATTGAACTTTCCGTAGCCAAAAAAAACCCAATACATACAACACAGCAGGTGTACAGGCTACAGGATAGCTAGACCCAACACTAGACCAGAACTACACATACACGTTTAAAAATGGCTTATGAACACATACCCAGCAGAAGCTGTTTTGCCACGATGGCAGAGAGTCGTCCCAGTAGATGGCCCCTGCCATCAAGCAGCAGAACCTGGGGACGGGAGAGTTAGCCACGTTAGCTTCTGGACCTTGCCGTCTCCAAAGCATAACAGGTAGGCCGGTGCCGATAGTCTCAGATGGTAGTGCATGGAGAGTATTTTCATTGTGGTTTTAACTCAAATGCTTTCAATCATCACCGACATAAAAAAATGACATTTCAAACACTACGGACTTTTTTTTAAATGGAGTCACATGGACCGCAGTCCCCTTGGTGATGAGGCGAGGCATGGCAACCTGCTGACGTAGTTACCGGTTATAACGGCAAACGTAGCGAAACACAAATGTAGGACCTCAAAATATGAACATTACTCGCAAAGTGTTTAAGGAAAAGCGAACAATGTGTACGCCACTGCTGTGAGCTCCCATGTCTTTGCTAAGTGCTAACTTTAGCTCGCCGACCCGCTAGGGAAGCTGCCATGATGCACGTTTGCATAGTTGAGGCGGTACACGACACATGGCCTTTTGCCTTTAAAAAACACTAATATTTGCAAAAGCGACCAAGACATAAAACACATATAACACTCCTCGGGAGAACCGCTTCCATGTAAACGCAAGTGGAGGTCAAAAGAACCGCATTTAAGGCACATTATTTAGCAAAACGTCCACAGCGATTACGAACCTTATTGAACCGGTCCGCCATGATGTGCGAAAAGAAAGACAGACGGGGTCGCCCGAAGTAAAAGGCAGGGGTAGGGCGGATGTGACGACATTCTTGCTTGTGGGCGGGGATTCGTTTGTGTCACAGTGCCACCTTCTGGATGGACGATAGAAAAACAACTCGCATGTCTTTAGATGTACTTTTGCGTTGTGCAATACAACAGTGAAGGCTATTTGGTATGTTACAATTTACGGATGCCACTGATTTAAAATGTATTTCGTGTAATTTTGTTAGTCAAGACATAGGGAAATAAATGTACATTCCCAATATGTCTTCATTGTACTGTCTATACTCCGCCATCAGACCACATTGCCGGACTCAAGATGAAGGATTTTAGGTGTGGTTGTAGTTAGGAGTTATATGATAACTACACTATAAGTCTATCTTACAAATATTAAAGATAGCATATTGTTTTAGGGCATATCTTCCATTGTTTAATGCAATTTAGATAACAAAACACAACAATGACAATATGTTAATTTTGTGACAACAGAAGCCAACAATAACATTTACTTATCAGCCCATCTATAGCTATAGCATATATTGTAAAGAAGGCAAACAAAACATAAATGTTGTGATATATTTAAGCAATATATATTTTAATAACTTTCAAGCATTTCCAATACATTCATTCACAAACCCAAACTTAGAGGTGGGTGAAACAGTGCACGTATCAATCTTTATTTTTTTAAGGTATTAATGGCATATCATGGATCACTAAGGACGTTATTTCAGTCGTCATGCTTCAGCATCCGGATCTTTCCCTTGTGGCGGTCAATCTCACGCTGCATGCGCTCAATCTCCTTCTTGTGGTGCTCGATCTCATCCTGGTGGTGCTGCTTTAGTGCGGCCAGCTGTTCCTGCTCTTTACGCCTTGAACGCCCAAGCAGGACAGGAAGACCGGCCAAGTTTTGACAGGAAGAAAATAAAGACGACAAACCAGTTATGACACAAAAGGGGGGGGGGGGGGGGGGCGAAGGATAATATACAGAGTTTAGCAATCAAACAAAACATCATTCACTCAGTCAGGTTGTTTGTATACTCCTTCGTTTGGAAAATAACTATGAAAGAAATACATCAGGCACAACTCTAATACTCAGTTGAATGCATCATAATGTGGCAGAGGAAGCTACAAAGTTCAAAGTTTCACCAGTGACACATGTCCAGACATCACAAGTATCCCCCCCCAAAAAAAAGGACACATACCTATAATACATCTCCTCCTCTGCAGCCTGTTTCTTCCCCATGGCTCCCCCTGCCTCCCTGATGGACCCACCAGCTCCACCACCTTTACCAGCACCTTTGCCGAGCTCACCCATCTCAACAGAGACCAACACAACATCATTATAAAGCTGAATCAGCCATTATTAACGACACAAGTAAGGGTCATCTTTTTGCACTGCACACGCCTTTAAGAGAAATAAAAGTTCGTCAGTTTATTATGGCCCCCATGCCTTGGCTGCGGTTGGATTAGACACGTGACATTAAGCTGCGCTATTGACGCCCCATTGACTTTACAAGTACGACACTAATTTGAAGGTCATGTTTATAATAATAATAATACAAAAAATAAAAATAAAATAAAAATAAGCTTTGCTGGTGAATTGGACCTGGAAAACAGGTCAAGGACACACGTCTGACAACAGGTAGTTTGAAACATGTCAAGAGACACACGTAGCCTAAGCATGTGCAGTTTAATTGACGTGCATCAATTAACGGCACGTTGTTGATTAGTAACACACTCATGTGAAACACAACGGACATTTTGTCTGGGGCGTACCAACATGTAATTGTAATATTGTTATTAGACATTGCGACGTGGTCGTGGTCAATACGTTTACTTTAATAAAACAGGTATTGGTAAACTATAAATATGGTTTTACCTGATGATCGGAGGCCATTCTCCACTGTGAGGTGATATAGGCCCTGACGCCGGGCCTCAGTAGACGTGCCATGTTGACTCCTGAACAACAATGCTGACAGCAGGTCGCCCTTGTCTTTAAAAATACAACACACTGGACCGCACCATCACCGGCCCATAGCAGGGGGAACCAACGGTCGTGTAAAGTTCAACAACCTCGGTTCAACGTTTATATTGTATACATATAATGGTGCAATAGAGTTTGTCGTATTGGGAAAATGTGTCGTTGTAAGGGACGATCGTAGAAATAATGTATTAGTAAATTTAAGGGGAAAAATTAGTAATACACCACTTGTCGAAATAATGGTACGGTCTGCCAACTGACAGCGTGGGGATTCATGCTGGGGCTTTTTCTACATACTTTACGATGATATGTTGAGGCACGCAAAAAAAAAAAAACCGAAAGTATTATTGCATTTATGTAATACAGATAAATAAATGGTGAAGGGAAGACTTCAATACGCCCATCATAGCTCCTAGCTAACCTAGCTGCGTCCTCCAAGATGAGACATTACCGATATGACGGTGATGAAATGGCATCGCGCGATGTAACGGCAGCGATACTATCGGCACAATAGTTAACATTCAAATACAACCCATGCGGTTTTTTTCTCGCTATACAGCTGAAATCATCAATTCACTCAAATAAACCAAATAGATCAAAAGGCAAAAATGACATATGCTTTGAAGAGTTTTATTTAACGTTGCAAAAAAGAGTCTGCCGACAAACCAAACGCTGCTCCTCACCCAAAACACGTTGAAGTGTGGAGTCACACCCAAACCACACAAACACAGTAGAGAAAACCCTGGACGCTTTCTAAGGAACATTTAATATGCCAATCATTAATGTTACTTATTTACAAGCATGAGCGGACCCTTATTCACAAGCAAGTGCATTTAAAACAAAATGGAAACACTACCTCAAAGTGTAAAGAAAAAAAAAAAAGTACAGTATTTTTCCATGCATGCCATTTCAACTGGTGAGTTTTTTCTTTTTCTTTCTTAAAAAGGTGTCCACTTTGTAGTCTGAAGTCGTAGGTAATTAGAGGCACTCAAGTTTGTCTACCATAACACAGATCCTACAAGGTTCCTCTCTCCGCTGACTTTAAAGTTGCATACCTTAATTACTTTAATCTTGCCAAGCAATGTTTTCATTTCAGGAACAACTTGTTACACTGGTTACAGTCAAAAACATTGTCAGATTAGAACGACCAAACCACACTTGAAGATCATTTGAAAATCTGTGCCACAATTGTTGAATAAATTAATAGCCAAAACAATAATTACAAAAAAAAAATCACCACTTAAAGATACATTTTGCAAATAAAAAATGTTTAATAAATCACAAATCAATGCCATTTATGTTTTGAGGGTAAATAAGTAAAACAATTCATCAAATAAAAATGTAAAAGGAATGCAGTCTCCTGAAAAAATAAAATCAAGAGGATAAACCTTATGACCTGTACTCCGGCAACTGGGAATCAGACATACATTGTCCTAATGCATTTCTCCTAAGGAGGGCATTGTACGCATTGTGCACCTGCCTAGAGAAGGAAAGATCGTAGGCTTTTTTGAGAGATCCATGCGGCTGCAAAGTGTTTTGCTCTTTTGGTTTCGAGAATTGAGTAGTGAATAAAGTTTAACTCAATAAAACAGAAAGACTTACAGATAGGCAAAAAATGACAAATAACAAAACCCAAAAGACATCAAAGAACCAGGAGAGGTCTGCGACGGCCCTTGGGGGGAGGACCTGAGCTCTGCTCCCCCTTCCAGGCCCGTCAATCCTGCTTGACGTTGCCCAGCGCTCTGAGGCGCTCCAGGAGGGGCGGGTGAGAGTAGTGCCACATGGAGAACAACCAGTCAGCCACCGGGAAGCCCAAGTTGTCCTTGTTGAGCTTAATGAGGGCAGAGTAGAGCTGCGAGGCCTTGCCCATGGCCAGCGCAAACGCATCCGCTTGGAACTCGAACCGGCGGCTCAGGACGGTGAGGCAAAAGGACAGGAGCTGCAATGACAACAGGAGCTCTTGAGCGACAAATCTCAGGAAGGGTTGTAATGTTCAATCATTATGTGGATGGGAAAAGTGTGCTGGTTTTATAAATGAGCAGGCCTTTATTTAACATCAACGTCACCCTTGAGACATTGATTCCATGTGGTGTGGTATAAAATGTAACAATATTGTATAACACTGCTTTAATTTGACAAAAAAATCTCAACAAATTCATCCATATGGCATGACATAAGAGGGAGATGGACATTGCACCAGTTTATGATCCATTGACATTCACTTGACTAGTAGCTAGTTTGTAATACACAGAAAAATGTAATCTTCCATGGCATCCGGGAGTGGCTCGGTGCTAGTCTACAACGGTTAAGATAAATATGTATATGCTTTCTATAAGATACAATGCCTACCTCATTGTATGGGGAGAAGATGAACTGGAATATGATCATCAAGCCAATTAACGTTGGCTGGCTGTCATGGAAGCCAAAGGCGAGGAACAGCTCTCTCCGACCAATCAGAACAGCAAAGAGGAAGAAGCACAGGAATGAATTCATCTGCAGGAAAGAAATAGAAGCAAAGTTTAACACCGAGTTTAGGTATAAATATGCTTATTTTTTTGCATGTTTTAAACTTTGCGTCAACATTATATTCACATTGTATTGGTTCGGTATTCAGCAAGCTCAATACTCAGCTTGTAGAACAATAGAGACTGTGGAAATCAAAACCAGCCGCGCATTCAAAACATACATAAAGTGACCTCTTAAACTTAGTTTTTTTGTCAACAACTTGCCATGTCAACTGAATTTACTGATGTCTATGGATTATTTTCTCATGCTCTATTCTGTTCTCCACGTCTGTCCAATTCTGAATATGTAGTCGTCTTATTTCTTGGATGTAGCATTCGTGAGTTATTAGCCATCAACAACAAATATTGAATATAAAGTTTAAACCCAAGTTCTACTCTCAGTCTATCTCTATACATTAGGACAACTCTGTCAAAGATGGTCAACCAAAAGAGCATAGACTTGTGATGTTCAAACAGATGTATACATTAGTGAATAACTCCACACATTTCTAAACCTGGGACTAGTGGACGAGTCAAACCTTTGATGAGTGGAATCACCAATGTACTGTATTGCAGCCTTGATTGCAGCAGCCGGTTGAAACACAAAATAATCAATACAAAATTATTATTCTCTAACAAGGTAATCAATATATTGAGGTTACCTGACTAATTACGATGTTCTTGACCGTGTGGCCAAGCTTCCAGTGGCCTAACTCATGACCCAGAACGGCAAGGATTTCAGGATTGTTGCATCCTTGCTTCTTGTTCTGTAAAGAATCACCAAAATGAGAAGAAAAAAAACACAAAGCTGTGAATTATATTTTATATTATAAAACATGAGTAATGAAATGAATTAATGAAATAGTGAGAATAATTAGAATGGAACAGTTGGAATAGAATAATTAAATGCTACCTTGGGTTTGACTTTAGACTCGCTTGATGTGTCGTCACTTTCTGTATTCTCAGGCTGCTCCTCTCCAGTCTTGTTCAGAGGAGAATAATCCTCCAGCAGAGTGTCAAACAGAACAATACGCTTGTTCTTGAAGAACCCATAGAAGTAGGCATTGCTGTGTGAGGAACGCTTCGAACCTGAAACAAAGGAAGAAGTTCAAAGAGAATATCTGTCATAGCTGTTTTTCACATTCATTTTAAATCTCTCTCTCTCTCGCCTCTTGTCGTCCACACTGAAGAGTGATCATTTCCAGTTCATGGATCATATTTTATATGTATACATTTGCTGGGAATGGTGAACGCTTCCAGCAAGAATAAACACCACAGGGGTGCAAAACAAACAATTATATTGTGTGGCTCAAAAACAGTATCCGACTCAGAGCCAGCCTGCCCTACACACAAGGTACACAACTAGTGTAGGGACGCCACTAGGGGATGGGGGCAGCCCCAAAGGCAATATTTTGGATTTGTTATTTTTATGCTAGTCAGGTCAGGTGGATGACATAAGGCAGCTAGAAGGGCAGCCTCAGCAGCAGAAAATATATACATTTTCTTTGCATCTTCAGGGGCAGCCACAGAAAATGTATCAGATGTGTGAAAGTGACTCAGGTGGGTCATGAAAACAACGGCTCATTAAAGTCCATACAGATTGGTCCGATTGGTTCAGGGGGCATTGTCGTTACGTGAAGCGTACAGTATGAAGCAGAGAAGACAAATGCACTTAAATCACCAACAATCACGAGGGGAGAAAGCTAAAAAAAAAACAGACTTGAAAAAGAGATGTCTGCTGCTTCTGTGAAAAGTATGTAGGGCTTTACAGCACCATCTAGTGGACCACATTCGCCATTGTGTTAGAGTAGTACAGTACAGTAAGTATTTGTACAATACAGTACAAATAGCATGGTGTTGAGTGCCACCAGGTGAATAAACAAGAAGGGTGACTGGGCACAGCAAATTGGTGTCATCCAATTAATATCTTGAGTAGAGCAGCAGCATGGCCGGTGCCGGCTCTGATCTGACTGCCACTTAACGTACTGCATTAACTTTCCCTATTCTGCCTGGGCAAAACCTAATTTGAGGGGGAGTGAAGGAAAAAAAGTATTGTTTACCTTCTACTACATAAACTTTAGTAAGGGGGAAGCTGATGGACTTGGCCATAGTCTCAATGTCGGTCTTCAGCTCTCCCTCTGGCAATGGAGTAAACTTGTCAAAAAGGGGCGCAATGTAGTCCGCATAGATCGTTACCAGTACCTGAGAATTATAGAAAAACACAAAGGTTCAGTAATTACAATGTCATAGTACACAAGTCCCAGTAGAAGTTACACAAGTCGAACGTGTATCATTGTAATTAACTAGTCACAAACATAACATTGTCACTGACCCCCATCAAAACCAAAAACGCCTACTAACCAGGGAAACACACAGGGTAAAGAGCCAGGCGTAGATGAAAAAGTAGTCACCACCAATCTTAATGATATAGAGGAGCAGCGAGGTCACCGGCAGCAGGATGCATTGGGTCACAGCAAATTTCTTTACAGCGTCCTTCAGGAAAAATCCCAAAGTCTATATTGAACACAAACAGGAAAAAATATAAGTGACGTATCTGCGTATCTGCGATGGATCTCGTAGCAACATATAGAAGCTGTGTGTGTATCAAGAGTGGAATATGCATATTATTAAAACTATAGGTTCGGAAAAGGTACCTGCTGATTAAAGCCATGTTTCTCCTCAATGACAAATGTGCTGTAAATACTCCAGGGAAGGCCAGTTATTGCACTGAACAGGGTAGCCAGGGTCAAAAAGGAAAGGGACTGAGTTATCTCATACTCGGGACCAAATCCAAAGCGACCCGATACAGTACCAGCGAGACTCCACAGGAAAGGGATTCCTCCCAGCACAAGGATTAGCTATAAAACACAGAAATTGCGATCAAATTATTTTTAAAAAATACAAGCAGAATTAAGTGTGTGCCCCATTTTTTGTTGGAGATTGTCAAGACTGTCGTACCGTCCCTTCAGTCTCAGAGTAGAGCCCTGACCAAAAACTGAAGTTGCTTTTGTCCAGCTGGTAACGGCGTGACTTTTCAAAGGTTTCAGTGTCCATGATCTTCCCTAGCTCTTGTGGCACTTGTGTGGTCGACCTGTATATCCTCCTCTGCACAAGAAGATGGGGGGGGGGGGGGGGGGGGGGGGGGGGGGGAGAGAGAGAGAGAGAGAACACATCAAAATGCAATCCAGGTGTGATCAGTTCACTATCACCCATAGCAATCCCATAAACCTTAATCACAGGCATCAAATGTGGTTCCAGATAGGTGATAAGTTCACTACTAACCAAAGCAACCATACCAACCTTAATCACAGGCATCAAACGTGGTTCCAGATAGGTGATAAGTTCACTACTAACCAAAGCAACCATACCAACCTTAATCACAGGCATCAAATGTGGTTCCAGATAGGTGATAAGTTCACTACTAACCAAAGCAACCCTACAAACCTTAATCACAGGCATCAAATGTGGTTCCAGATACGCTCTACATAGAACTGATACTACTTTGCATAGGCCGTAATACTGGCAGTTATATGTAGAGCAGATATGCACAATGAATGTGTACACTAGTACAGTAACAGCTGATATGAGTCATCACAGCGTGTCTAATAACCGTTTCCGATTGGAGTGCACCATATTAGCGATACACTGGTTTATGTTGTTTTGAGGAGGAAACGACCAAGTAGACTCATGATTGTCCACAGTCACACCAAATGGCACCGAATTACGCCTTACCTGTCTGTAAGAAAGGTATGCCTCCCATAGGTACACCGTCCACGAAAATCCCAGCACAGCATAGAATATCTGGTTCGCGACGGGCTGGTCCAGTATAGTTTGAATCATCTTTGTTTTTGTTTTGTTTTATTATTATTGTTCCGTTATCCAAGCTGGTTTGGCTAGCTTAGCGAGCTAACGCTAGCAAGCTTGGTTTAGAAGTAAACGTTTAGCAGGTTAACCCTCGGTTTTCCACTCGGCTGACACACAGATGTTGTAGTTGATAATGGACAATAACCCTGTTTAACTAGACTGGCAGGAGCTGGTGATAATATTTCCAGCAGGTCCCATTCCAACGCCACAGCTTTAATAAAGCCACTCCATTCACGCGAGCTACAACCAAGAGTGCAGCAAAGAATGCGGTCGTTAATGAAACCATAACGGCGAATATTGGTTCCGAGGGCAGAGCATGTCAAAGAAATGATGAATATTATTTTAAAGATATTTCTTAAATCCAAAGTCGAGGTAAAGTAGAATCAACCTGTAATGTTTGTTATGCTACGTCTAAAAACACATCAGTAATATAGCCCTATTACTTTTTTTTTTAGCTATGATACGAAATATCTAACTATATAACTATATATATATATATATATATATATATATATATATATATATATATATATATATATATATATATAATCGACATACTTATTACCCAATTCTTAGATGTTAACTATAATGATTTCATTCTAGATCGTGCTGCCGAATTCATTTGTTTTATTTGCCTTTCAACTCTCACAAACAAAAGTATGACATTTCAAACGTTTATTTATTAAAAAGTGTTACATGTCTGTCAACATCAGTCCAGCATCCAAATACTGTGTTGATACAAATTACAATGAAAAACCAGACCGTAATCCTCAAGTATTTCTTATATCAGCAAAAAAAAAAAAAAGTCTACTGACCAAATTGTATTACTACCTCCTGCACTTGTACAATGCTCATCGTCTTGATATATACACTTTTGACAAGCTCATGGGTCAACAAAGGAAGTGTTTTATTTTCTATGATTAAAAATCAGAATAAAAAGCCACTTTTAATTTTCTTCTAAGTAATACTCTTTAAACCTAGTTTGGCAGTATTCATAATACCACCTGCATTTGACATATCTAGAAAAAAAGGTTAGTGTGTGTTAAAACGAAATACGTTTTTGAAAATAAGCGTTTGATGTTGCAGAGGGAAACTAGTTTTCAACTAGTTTGTTATTTGCATCAGGTGGAATGAGGTCAGGCAGGGTGGTGGAGGTGGTACACATGGGTCTTTCCAGGACTACAACAGGTCGGAGGTACTGGAGCTGCATGACGGCCAAATCCCCACACCCGGCCAGAGCCTTGTCCATGATCGACTTCAAATTTTCAACAGACGTAAAGTCCTCTGCCATGGCAGATCGCTTCAGTGGTGGGGAGCGGGTGCGTTTGCTGCGTGTGAGAGGCACTCCCAGTTGGTTGTTCTCCTTGACTGAACAACTCCGCCTCAAGGAATCTTTGCGTTTAATCTGTGTGAAGTCCTCCTCCATATCCGTCTCTTGTATGAACTTGAGAAAGGACGACTCGAAGCCCATTGGTTTATAAGTGGCAATGTCAAAAGTACTCGATGGAAGCAAGTGAGGCTGGGTGTCCTTCAGGTTAGAAGGGTGTTCAGAAAGTTCATTTTTACGCTTCAGTGGCTGACGGACTGGTGGATTGGTCACTGACTCATTCATTGATTTACCGCTGTCTTTGCTGCATGATGAATCTTGAAAGCCCTCTTCACTAGAAATACGCAGTGAGGATGGTGGCGACAGATCAACTATTACATTGGGAATCAGAGGAATAGTGTTTTGATATTTGGATCTCTCGTCATTATTGTAACCATTCTGTATTGTAGAAGCTGGTGCTTCATTGGGCCCGCCAGATCTCGGTTCCCCATACAGGACGTCATCAGCACCGACAAGGATGTTCCTCTCAACAGGAGACGGCTCGTCTTCTGGGAAATTTAGCGGATCGGGGTCCTGGTCGTCCAGCATTTCTGATTTGATGGAGTTAAGGCTCATGGGCACAGGTGTTCCATCAGGGTTCTCTTGCTCCGCCTGATACTCCATCTTGTGGACACCATTAGAAGTGCATGTTGCAGCCACAGTGGGCTGTGCAGACTTCCTTTGAGTAAGTTCTTCCAGCTGATCAATGTTAAGAATAAGCTTGTCTTCATTCTTAAAAACATCTTCTTTATAGACGCGGTGAACATTAAAGTAATGACGGTGGAGGCTCTTCAGGTATTTGACCACTGAATCACAGTCCTGAATCATGCACGGGTAAGACCCCTGCGAGTGACGATTGTGGCACATCTGTAATGCCTCCTCATGAGAACGTAAAATGAAATTGTCAAGTGTAAACTTTTGGGGATACCTCTTATCAATTCTAGTCTGTTTGATTTCCTGTTTGTCCTCGGTGACCACTGAATGTGCAGCTTCTTCCATCAACAAAACAGGTGTCACTAGTTCAGAAAGGGGCGTCACTAGCTCAGAAATGGGTGTCTCTAGCTCAGAAATGGGTGTCTCTAGCTCAGAAATGGGTGTCTCTAGCTCAGAAACAGGTGTCACTAGTTCAGAAAGGGGTGTCACTAGCTCAGAAATGGGTGTCTCTAGCTCAGAAATGGGTGTCTCTAGCTCAGAAACGGGTGTCACTAGCTCAGAAACTGGGTTCTCTACTTCAGAAACAGGTGCATTTGGCTCCTCTTTGGGGGGACTGTTTGATGCAGCAAGGGGCTCCTTTTGGCATTCATCAATAGATTTTTTATGAGTGCTCTGTAGACGCAATACAAGCGAATCATAGTATTCGCAATGAGTATAAAGAATATGTTTCCTAAGAGCACTGGCATGGTTGAACACTCGGGTGCAACCCTCATATGCGCACTGTATTGGCTCTGGTGGCTGACAATGAAAGTCTCGAGTGTGACGCACTAGACTGCTTTTCAAGTGGTAGCAGGCATGGCAGTTGGCAAAGCGACATTTGAATTGGGGCTGAGGTTCATCAGAGGTTGAGACAGGCTTTTTCTTTGCAGTGTCTTTCTTCACGTCCGGATGCTGATGCATGTCAGTATCCTTGTCCAAGACGAGTTGAGAGCGATTATAGTGATGGACAAGCTGCAGATGGCGCACAAGACCTCCCTGGGTTGAGAAGGCAGAATTACAGTCCTTCACTACACAATGGAAAGGCTTATTGAATTTAGTTAATATGTAGCAGAGATTACTTTTGGTGTTATGGCGTCTTGTGGTCCTGACCTGCGAAGTTCCGTCACGTTTCTCCTCCTTACTCTCATTCGTATCATTGCTTGTTCCATTTGCTTGCTCTGTCTCTTCCTCTACCTCATCTTCCTCCTCAGATGGAGAGTGATTGTCAAAGACCTTTCTAGTCTCCCTTCTCAACACACCAGCTTTTCGTTTCTGGTACCTTTGCTGCCAGCTGGGGGCCACCCT
Organism: Merluccius polli; assembly: GCA_030340625.1. Lineage (NCBI taxonomy): Eukaryota > Metazoa > Chordata > Actinopteri > Gadiformes > Merlucciidae > Merluccius > Merluccius polli. The sequence continues at coordinate 272,941 of JAOPHQ010000852.1, read as the reverse complement.
CTTTCTCATTTGTGGACCATCTTTCAACAACCGTTGAGAGTTTTCTGTGAACCTACTCCTCACATGTATTAGAGATGTACAGGTTATTTTCTCTAAGGCAGCCTCTCCGAGTTTATGTACCTGACTATAGTGGATCCTCAGATTGATTTTTTCTTTGTGACTTTTGGAGCAAATCTGGCACAAAAAGGGCTTAAACGAGTCTATAGAAGTCAACTTTTTGGCCTGTTCCATAGTGTAGTTGTGAATGGTAACATGGTGACGCAATAAACTGAAACTCTGTGCAGTTCTGAAGTCACATCCATTAATCTTGCATACATATGGCTTAGCAGTGGCCAACGATTCTCCAACATTTAGATTAACCTGTTCTGTTGCATTCTCTTTTTTGACTTTCACCCCATCTGCAAACACGTGTGCAGGTCTCTTCTGAAGCACTACAACTGGGGATCTGGCCATTATGGCCTTGCAATAGGACAAATGTGAAGCATTTGAAGTTTCAAGTGGTCCATTGGAGTTGCCAAGGGAATTGAGGTCCAGTTTGCTGAGCCCGACGAGAATCTCTTTTAGAGCATCATTTTGGCAAAGGTTTGAGTTTGTTTCATTGCAATTCAGCCGGGATGATTTATTGTTTTCCTTCTCAGCCCCCTTGAGTGGAAATTGACTTGAGGTCTCACGCTTCCCCTTCTGCTCGTTTGTTTGCTGGGTTTCTACCTTAACTCCTTTGGACTTTGAGTCACGCTCTTTGTTTGGTCTGTCATCTTTGTTCTCCAACTTGAGGTGCTCTGGATGGGCACATTTAAAATGTCTTTGGACATCCCTAGCTCTAGAGAAGGTCATGCCACACTTTTCAAACCCACAGGTGAACTTACTTCCATCAAAACACACAGCCACTGAGGTTATCGTACCCTTGGGCCCCTTGCAGTTGGACGCATCCAATGAGGCACACCTTGAAGAGGTTGAACCACCATCATCATCATCCTCCTCCTCCATCCCCCTAGAACTGACTTTATCCCCTCTAAGAAGAAGTTTCTTTTTAGCTTTTCGCTGAGTCTCAAAGTCTTCCTCAGAGAAGGTGATACCATGAGTGGATAAATGTTGAATGAATTCCTTTTTCGATAAGTAGAATCTTTTACATTCAGGGCTAGTGCATGTAAATGCCGCATCTCGGAAATGCTGGGCTTCATGGTGATATAGCTGCCCTAAGTCAGAAAAGGTGACATAACAGCCCTTGAGCTGGCACTGGAAGTTAAGCTGATAGCCATGAGTATGTTTGTGTGCAGCCAACTCATTGGAAGTCTTAAACTGAGTATCACAACCTATGACTGTGCACATGTACGGGCAATCGTTATAATGTGTTCTCCTATGCTTGCGGTGATGGTAATTTGATACAAAATGGCGACGACAAAAAATGCACTTCTCACGTTTGTCTCTCATCTCATGAAAGTGTTTCACATTATCATCCCCTTGATGGTCGGATTTTAGGTGGACATACAAGTACTTGGAGTGTTTGAAATTTCTTAGACAGTTGGTGGCTGGACACGGATATTCATCCCGGTTCTGGAGTTCGAAGTGCAAGTCAATGTAATCGAATGTGACATGTTCGTCGTCATCCTTGGCTTGTTGCACAATATGGTCTAATACATCTGGATCATGTGTGGACTTGTAATACAGAATTAAGGAAGGGTCAACTTTGATCTCGCCTGGTTCAATGTCATCTTCGCCATCTGACAGTTTTGGCCAATTGTCTTTCTCAAGCTTTTTAAGAGAGTTTGCAAAGGTACGAAGGTGTTGTTTCATGTGAGGAACAACCACCTTCCTGCTGTGGAAGGTTTTCATGCAGACGGGGCATGGGTGATTCTTGTCATCTGCATGTCTCCTAGAGTGCGGTATGATTTGTCCCCTGCTGACAGATTTCTTGCAAATTTTACAGAATAACTTATGCTTTTTTGTTTGCGATTGACTTTGAGATCCTAGCATGCCAGACGGCCCTTTATCACTCTGTCTCTCTGCCTTACCATCGGCATCACCATTTAAATAGTGCTGTTCGTGAGATTCTACACACATGTACCTTTCATCTTGTGCTTCATGTTTAACCATATCATGCTTTTCGTCCACCTCTTCCTCCTCTGCCTCTGGAGTCATTCCCAGAATTCTAGTGCAGTGACGCTTAAGGGTTTTCCAGTCCCAGAATTCAGGGTCAAAAGGCCAGTAGGCTTTTAGTGCTAGCAGCAGCTCACAGCGTAGAGAATTGGGGATGAGCCCATTTTCGTGGTCGTACTTCTGGTCTGGGTGCAGGTGAAGCTCCTGAAGGCGACCGAAAACCTCCTGGCAGGGGCCAAGTAGGAACTCTGTGAGAAGGCAGGCACGCATCACCTCCAGGTCATCTTTAAGAAGGCCAGACACCATTTTGAGAACCGAGATCCTGCATTCAGAATCATTTTGCTTCGGAAGCTGAAGTGCTTTGACACAGAGCTCCACCGAGGAGGCTAATCCAAGCTCTTTTGTCTGAAAAGAGAAGTACACCTTATGGTTAGATTCCAGTAGCCCACAACTCAAGCACATTTTTATCACATTTGCAGGGCCATGTAAGAATACTGGCGAAAGCACTTTAGAAGTAGGGGTGTGGAAGTGCCTGTAAGGAAGTTGTACGTTTTACTTCACTTTAGAGACAAAATGAAAATAGAGGGGGCAATGTGGTCACATGGTCTTACCTCTGAGCGGATTACACGGACTAGGTAAAGTAAATGCTCGACAGTGTTGGCAATGGCACCAAGCTGAAGGCATCGCTCTAACAGAGACTCTGGAGAAGGATCAATTTTTCTCTGTAGCTTACTCCACAGCAGTATCAGCTCCCTGGTGGAAAGATGATAACAGGATAAAAAGTATGAAAACACTTTTTACCTTACGCCAAGCTCACACTCCAGGAACTTTGATCCAATTCTGATGTCAAAGACTACTTCTAGACACATTTTCCAGTCCTAGTATAATCTGTGAAAAATCTGAAAAAGAAATCATGGCTGGAACGGTTCTCTGATTTGAGGTGGTCAAAGGCGTGATTATAGTCAGGTCATCTAGTCAGGTGAGCTCAGGATCATTTCAAACTAATTTTGTCGGGAGTCCTGGCTGATCTATTAGAATGTCACCAATTAACGAATGCACAACAAACCCAATGAAAAATACAATGTCGGGGACGAACCAGTCCATTTGACAGCATTATTTCTTATTGCGGCTTACATTATTACGGCTCGTAAGTGCTAATCAACATCACATCTGATGGTAAAATGGGGAACCTTTAACCTTAAACAAGAGCTTCTCTAAACATTGAGGTGAAAAATAAGTATTTCATGATTACATGACTACATACCAGGAAAAGTACATGTTCTGCTGTTGAAGCTGCTGGGTCAGAAAAGTAGTACACAAGATGAAGGCTGTATTTTCTTCCCCCTCCTTCTCCAAGTTTGTTGTGATCTCCAAGACATCCTTACAGTCAAGTCTGGATATCTGGATAAGACAATTGAGAGCGTATGATTATGTAATAATGATAGAATACAAGTCAAAAACATTTGTAACCGTTGAGAAAAAGAATAATACACTGGATACAAATATTTAGTAGGTGCTTTTATTGCGCAACTTTCATAATGCAAAAAAAATAATGCCCGTATAGCCAGATCAGGGCTTGCCACTTGAATAATTCCAATTTTACCTTTAGCATGACTATAATTCAATCTCGTGTGGATGTAAACACCACTGGGGATAATATTGGCAGAACCAGAACCAACACAGAACAAACACCAGAACAAATCTGTTCCAAGATCAAGTTTGATGTAATCATGTTACAAACAAACAATTATACACTAACCATGATGTGTTGTTATGATTAACAAAGTCAGAATTACACAATCTTTCCTTTCTACCGTTTGCTTCTGATATATTTATGAAACCAAGCCCTTAAATTGAGGAAAAAGATCCCTGACTAGCAACAGTGAATGTGGCATACAATCTTTAACTCCTAACAAATGAAATGGCAAATACCTCTGAAATGGCCTCCTCGTTGGGCAGCAGGTGGCAGAGTAGGGAGACGTAGGTTTGGCGGAAGGTAACTTGGTTTGAAATAAGGCAACAGTCACTGCAGGCCTTGGCTAAGACAACTGCCTTGGCAATCTCTCCAATCTTCTCCAGGTGCTTCACACGCATCTCCATGAAGCCTTCCCCTTCCAAGCCGATGTACGCATTTACTACGGAATGAAGAAGGGGGGGGGGTTGTCAGAATTAACACGAGATGGAGAAATCCCTGCCACTAGAAAGCTAACTGGTCAAAAAAATCCCAACATTTTGATGCTGAAGCAATATGAAGCTAGATACTCACCTTCCTGTGGAATGGTGGGCTGGCCTGTGAGGAGGGCAGTAAGAACAGGGTTGCTCCAAGCACCCCCTGCGCCTGTTATCTGAAGCAGGGCTTGGAGGTCTGTGCTCCCAAACTGCAGCAAATTGTCATGGGCAATCTGTAATGCACAGAGGTGGGTGAGCAAATGAATTCACTTTTCACAAGTTATTATTAAGTGACACAGAAACTGAAATCAGCACACCTAGAATAACACCGTATCCCTTTCTATTATTACCTGAACCGAGTTGTGGAACTGAACCCAGGCTTCATATGGGATTTCATTTTCAGGCACTGAAAGCAATAGTTCAAAACAGCTCCTAGACAGAAGGAAAAATAATAATTTTAGTTAAAAACCTGACAATTCACCTGACTTCACTTTAACACCTTGACATATTTTCTGTTTAACATTAAAGGACAGAGCCATTGATTGACTGATTTTGCTGGACTGAGGCCAAAAGCACACAATGGCCAAAGCTCAAATATGAGGGGAGGAGAGAAGAGAAAAAACACAGCAACAACAGTAGTAGACTACGAGAAATAGACTAAATAAATACCTCAATAATTAGGCGAGACCAAAACCCTGGGAAAACCTGCTATTCTATTCAAATTTCATTGATGATATAATTGAAGTGTACATTGAATTTAGATGTACCCCTCAAACCACATCAGCAAATTGCTGAAAAAATCCACTAAAAATGTACCAAAACCACATTATCAGACGTTAAGTTCAGACAGTTATACCGTTTACTGAAAGCGGTTTCCATAAAAACGACAAACAAAAGCAAAAACAACATGCTTACATCAAAAAACAGTAGTGGTTAGTTGGTGTAATTATTCCTATTTTGACTACACAATACAGATAATGAAATGTGGGTTTCTCTTCAGTGTTGTTGATGTACAACTGTTTAAATGAAGTAGACGTCACAATGAATGTGTGTATCTGCATCGAAACATTATCACCACTTACAATGCCAGTCTTTTTAATACAAGAGCCACACTGTCTGACTCTGCAGTGAGGTGGGACCTGGCAGCAGCAAAGCAGTCTATCGACAGGCAGTAGACCTCCAGTAGAGGAAGACCATGTTCCACAGAGTTCCTGCTTCCAGCATAGTGCATAAGTGCCTGTAAATTCACAAACAGACATACAAAACAAACGCATGCATTTAAAACACCTAATTAGAATAGACTTGTTTATGATTGTAGATGTTAAGAGAGACATTTGGCTCGACACCTTGGGGAGATGTCGGTTTAAACCGAGTTGATCACAGCTGGCATTTTGGTGGGGAGGGGCTTCTGATTAGACCTTAAGGGAATTGACTGAACAAAAAAAGTGAGATGTCTACAGGTTCATGTGAGATGGCGGGCAGCTCTCAAAAGTGGGTGAACAAAGAAAAATGCGATATGTTTTGAAAAATATTAATTCCTGAGTTCATCATTTTAGGATAGACATTTTGAGGGCCGCGAGACTATATATCGATTTAGATTTTGGCTATAATATCGTGATATGGTAATAAGGCATAAGTGTTATTGTTTCCTGACATTAAAGGCTGCATTACAGTAAAGTGATGAAAAAATTACCAGAAAACATTGTGAAATTATTATCTAGATATTATATGACCTATATCGGGATAGACAATTTTGGCCATATCGCCCAGCCCTAGGCTAGAAGGCACAATAAAAGAAACTAGGACATTTTTTGTGCAAAAATGTTGCAGGCAAGTTTAATCAGGACAGCAGGGCATGCTCCATTGTTGGAAGAGGGATATATGTACGCTGACCAGACGTCCCGCTTTGTCCAGACAAATATCTGTAAAACACTAAAATGTCCCGGTATTCAACATTCACTATCATTGTCCCGGTTATCACCACAATTAAATTACTAATATATTCGTCGCTTTTCAGCGCTTACGTATATGTTTATCATGTTTTGTCTCACTCATTATTACCTAACTCAATCAAAAAACAAACAATGCACCACATGTCTGAATTCAACACTGATTTGTCTGTATGTGTGTCAATCAATCAATGTGTTGTTTTCAAGGCCGTTGCTAGCCTATGACACTTGTGGCCATAGACATATATACGTAGACGCCTCATGACGTGCTGGAACGTAATCCAGCGTCGCCGCCATATTGGTTGGGTCTCCTCACTTTAGTCTAGCATAGGAGTCAACGGGAGAGCTATGCAGTATTTTGTGCAGTTTACGGCGCAGTATTGACACCAGATCGCGTGGGATTACCTTTCACAAGTAAGATTGAACAATAATTTGTATTATTTTTTAATTTTTTTTTAATTAATTCGTCCTGTATCATAACTAAATCTCTGCCGTTTGTAACAAACCAAACCGTGTGAAAATCCGGTAAAAATTCGGGAAGTTATGCTTATTATTGTAGTTGGGGATACACCTTCCTCAGTAGAAATAAATGCACTGGGGGCGCACTGGGGACCCCTCCAAGATGGCGGCCGCACTGATACGTCAGCTCCAACAGGCAGTGTCAGTCTATGAGGCGTCTACGTATATTATGTCTATGCTTGTGGCGCTGTCTGACAGATTCTGTCAGCACGCTAATGGTTAGCTGTCATGCCGAAGAAAAAGTCAGTCGTTTCTAAAGACCTCCAGAAGACTTACTTATAGTGTGTGCATAAGCGCATTCATGTGCGCGTGCATGAACGTGGGGTACACTTAAGGGTCCCGGTTTTGGGGGTTTGAAAATGTGGTCGCCCTAGGTATATGGGTTAATACCACTAGTGTTTCTGACAGCCAGCCGCAGAAGTGAATTTAGTCCTATAGCACTCATATCTGACATTAAAGACAGAGTAGGCTAACTAACTGACCACCTATCATTTGTTGTTAACCACGGCAACTATGTTGTTTTGAGTCTTCATGGACGTTTCTTCAACATAACAAGTGACAAAGCTACAACACAAAAATGCAGAAGTTAGAAGTCAGAGAATGAAGTGGCAATTTTCTTTCAAGGGCAGTAAACAAAAACAGTTCATCCTCAGAGACCAACATTGCCTTTGGCTTTGAAAAAGTATAATCATCAAAATAAGTCAAACAAGCCTAGTCAATTCAGAGCAAACGTTTGCATTCATATCCAATAAATCCAGTGCAGTAATTCTGCATGCAACTTCCCCAAAGTGGCCATACACAACGAATCGCAGAAATTACAATAGGTGAGGTGAATTGCGGTGTTGATGTACCCTGTGGGTTCAATTCGCAAGTGCTCATCAGTCTGGAACCTCTCAGTTCATTTCCGATTTCCAAGGGCCGTCCTCAACGGGCGCGGACCAAGACGCCTCTGGACAGACCGACCACCAACCAGACCAACGAAAACGGTGTGACGGTTGGCCAATTCAACTTTTACCAAAAAACAAACGTCAAACACATGTCTCATGTGTTCAACACAAGCTTCAAGTGCAGTTATTTGTTCTTGTTTTGGAGGACATACACCGTCCAGCTCATTGACGTGTGCGTCGTGATAAGAGAGCTCATGTCCCTCTCCCTTTTAGGGGGGGAAAAAACAAACATGTACGGTAGTCAATGACCTTTTTTTCTTCTTCTTCTTCGGATCCGCTGTTCATTAACATACAGGATGTTTCTGCATTAAAAAAAAAAACAATTTCGCAACTCAAGAAAGTTGCAGTGCGTCTTAAAAACCGTTAAAAACGTTATCTGCCCAGAGCGAAAGGAAACACGAGCTCGCAGATTCGCCTGGTTCCCATGGCTAAAGGGATATCTGTTTCGCTTTTAATAACGCTGCTTATGTGTAAAATAATGTACATAACAGCGATACAGCCATTAAATAGGTGTGTGCTCTGCCGTTTCACCTGTACAGCATCTCACGTCAACCATGCCTCCAAGCCAATACATTTTTGCAATACAACACAACACGAAAAAAAAACAGCCGCCCCGCCCAGCACACATGCAAAAAGGGTTTGATTTGGCAACACAGCGTCCGTAACATAATTCAATTCAAATCAAGCCGAAAAAAAATGAAAATAAAAAAATACGAAACCACGGCGCAGCCATGAAATCACGAAAAAGACAACAAGCAGGTGGAGGACGTCAACTATAACGCTGGCCGATGTCCTTCGTTTTTTTCGCTACGCACCACCGCCACCAACGCAACGTTGCGTTATGTTCCGTTATTCAACGTCTTTTTTTTTTTTAAAGGGCGCAGTCGCTTTAACGCTTTAAAAACCACACGGTTTTCGGGTTCCCGTCCACGGTTACAGTACTACAGTATTTCTTCGTAGGGCCCTGCAGTTGACTAGCCTAGCCCCCTTGCTATGCTACGAAAAACACACACACACAATATTGCGTGCTAAGCTACGGTAGCTCCCTTGCACACGGCGCCCACCGCCGCCATGGTGTCCATTACCTGGCAGAAGTTGTCGCAGTACTCCGAGGAGGACGTGGCGGCCGACGTCCTGCTGCCGCAGCACGTCCTCGAAGGCCCGCAGCGTGGCCAGCAAGGTCTCCATCGCGACCAGGACGTCGTCGGCGCTGTCCAGGGCCCGGCTGCTCCACTGCTCCAGGTCCGGGTCTGCGCTGCTCCTGCTCTCCGCCATCTTCGCTCTCCTCCGCGGCGCGTATGCCAGTGGCGGAGCCTCCCGTCACGTGACGGTGCGCCTCAGACTCCCACTTCGGAAGTGTGCGCTTGCATCACGTTTTTGTTTACATTGCGGTTTTTTTGTTTACACGTACTATACTGTGCTATATATATACATATACATGCATGTAAGCGCCATTCTCTTTGGTAGTGTTTGTATGGGGGGCGAACTTAAGTAGACGTATTTTTTTACTTATTTCTTTGCGAGGAGTTTTCGTTGCCAGGGAAATAAATGCGTCTGGCGCCCCCTGCCGGGAGATATGCGCGGATTACGTGCGCACTCGCATGTTTTCACGTTAACCCGGAAATATAATAACACACCCCACCACACACCCGCCCCCCCCCCCGTCCTTTTTCGTCTGTGCACGTGTTATAAAGGTAAGCACACTGGAGGAGTAAACGTGTATTAGTTGTTGTTGTTGTCTCGGGGGTATCTGTTTGAACAGTAGAAATCAAACGAAACAGTGTTGGCGTTGTCCCCCTTTTGGTGAATAATAATACTTACGTATTTTCTCCAGCTAAAACCGTGTGTGTGTTGTGTGTGTGTGTTTGTAAATATCCCAAAGTCGCCCCCCCTTTGAACGACTCCCTTTGCAGCGATCATAATATCATAATAATACTAACGTGTATTTTCTCCAGCTGAACCGTATATGTGGTGTGTGTGTGTGTGTGTGTGTGTGAATATCCCAAAGTCGCCCCCCCCCCCCCCCCTTTGAACGACTCCCTTTGCAGCGATCATAATATCATAATAATACTAACGTGTATTTTCTCCAGCTGAACCGTATATGTGGTGTGTGTGTTGAGTTGTGTGTGTGTGTGTGTGTAAATATCCAAAAGTCGCCTCCCTTTGCAGCGATCACTTTATTGGAGACCCTGGTGTAAATCAACACATTTTACGTGGTCCTAAATACATGTTAATTGTGTTGCAGTCTACAAACATGGGGAAGTCCAAACAAATAGGGAACCACAACAGTGACAAACACAAGAATATCGCCAGAAAGTGGAAGACGAAGCGCAGGACCAAAGACCTGGACCAGATCCACTCGGACATGAAGCCGGAGACTGCAGCCAAGCTGCTGCATCAGGAGGTGGACTACGACGTGACCGGGTGTGCCCAGCACTACTGCTTACATTGCGCGTAAGTGGTTGTTTTTTATATTCATGCATATTTAGCACATTTATCACCACATGGGTTCACATTGAAGTGGTTTCATCATTCTGTACCTTCTGTGTTTGGCCTTGCAGGAGATATTTTGTGGATATGAGGTCGTTGAAGGAGCACTTCAAAACAAAAGTCCACAAAAAACAGTAAGATACCGTCATCATCAAGCAATTTTCAAGATTGTTTATTTTTGATTAATATCGAAATCTTGTCCTGTCCTGTATTTGGCAACCTTGTTTCATCCGGCTGCCAAGCTGCATTAAAGGTGCTGTAGGTAGGATGCCAGAGTGGTTAAGAGATGGAGCAGGGAAGTGCAATATGTTGAAGCTAAACGACCATAAACCAGCCAGGCACAAGTTCCTAATGGCACTATGGTCAAAAAAGGTAGACGTCAAACAAGTAGACTTGTTTTGAACAGACGCATTGCTCCCAAAGTATGACAGCCTTGATAAATACTGGACCAAATCATAAAAACATGAATTAGTCCTTAATACTCCAAATTGTTGTCCTTATTATTAATATACCCAGATGAATTACTATGTAATACAAATTGATTCCTAGTCTAAATTGTACACGCCCATTTTTCTGATTCACCGCATCCTCCTCTAATAGGTTGAAACTGCTCAGAGAAGAGCCGTACACCCAGGCAGAGGCAGAGAGAGCCGCAGGCATGGGCTCGTACATCGCCCCCAAAAAGATTGAGGTGAAGACACAGCCTGTTGAAGAGGAAATGGACTGAAAACGGACTATCCCTGACCTGAAAACGACCCCGTAACACAAGAACAGAGGCACTGACGTGTTTCTACATGTATTATTTGCTATATATATATACTATGTTAACTGCCCTGATACTCAGGTGTTGTTTAATGCAGTGTATTGAACAGGATCAATGAACCTAGCTATATATAGTGGACATGTTTTTATAACTGTCTACTATGCAAGTATTGACCTATAAGTCCTATCCTAAGGATTCCCCATGCCAATATTATATATAGTTATATATTTGAGGGAATCGTATTCCTGAAAAAATGTACATTACCCTTCGTGTCAATCTTGATTTCAATAAATGGAGATGAAACAAATTGTGTGTAAGTGATTACATTGAATTGTTTTTAGCTTTATGCATAGATTACCGTTGAGCTCACAATTCAAAGTCAAAAGTCAAAGTCAGCTTTAATTCTTCACGTGTAGCTACCAGACATACACAAAGAATCGAGAGAACGTTTCTCATTCACCCACGGTGAAACAGATAAAGTGCACAGGCACAACAGATAAGACATTTCTAATACTAAATAAAATATAAAATACTATAAAATATACAATACTTATGGTAGTGCAAAAAGGCAGATGGTAATGGCAGCAGAAACATTTTGTAAAAATATATTTGTAACAGTAACAGTGAAAAAGAACAGTCAGTAAAAAAAAGTAAATAAATAAAGTTTATGTAATAGGAATAGTAATAACAATTATTATTATCTTATTATTATCTTCCTGTGCATAAAAATAAAAATAGGGAAATGGGGGAAAGAACGAAACAGGCTGTGGTTCGGCCTGGCCCTTTAAGAGCCAGCCCACCCCCCTTGGGTTTACAATGGATGGGAGGGGAAACAGAGAGACAGCGGCTGGACTCCACGTCACATTTCACCAGTCTAGCGGTGGGGTTAAATGACCCCGAACACACAGCATCCACTCCCACCCCTTTAAGCACAGGGAAAAGCCATCCGTTAAAGGGGAGACCAGACTTGCACAGCATGGCGTCCACCGTCTAAACAGCTGGGAGAGAGACGGAGAGGGATGGCCGGGGACGTGGACCAGGGAGAAGCCCGGGAGGAGGGAGACGCGCGCCGGGGCGCCGCGCCGCGACCGTCCTGCCCCCCGCTCGGAACCAGCGGTTCTGGACCGCGCTGGCGGCGGTCTGCGTGGTCCCAGCCCTCGCCTTTGGCGTCAAGTACTACCAGGATGGGCAGCTCCTCAGACGACATGTAAGTGTGTATTAACAAAAAAAAGAAGCTATCTGGGACGGGTGTTTATTATTACTATTACTATTACTATATTACTATTACTAATACGCAGAAGTAGCCTACAGCCATGGTGTAACGCAGGCCTACGCAGATGTTACTTCAGATTACATTTCCCTTATCGTCCAGAGACGGTGTGATGAACAATGAGCTGAGCATCCCTGCTGCCACGTCTCGTACTGGGAGCACAGGCCACCCACTTACTGTTGTTTGAAGTGTGTGTTTTATTAGGGGTGAGTGGGGGTGGGTGGGTGGGGGGGGGGGGGGGGTATGTGTCTGGCACAGCTGGTGAGTCTCACGTAATGGAGACTCACACAGACACCACACTAAGGCCAAGCTGCAGAAGAGGCCTGTGCCTTCACTGTCTTGGGTAAAGCATGTGTGCAGGGCATGGAGATATAGAGGCATATTATAGATTATTTTCTATCATGTGGCATAAGGGGCGATGGACACATTGCAATATAGCCCAGCAAGTGCATGAAACAATCAAGGATTACCATAAAGCACGGGTAAAACATGTGCAGGGCATGGAGATATAGGAAATTTAGGTTTTTATTGTCTCCAAGCCACACGGTTTTCTATAATGTGGCACAAGGGCGATGGACACATTGCAATATAGCCCAGCAAGTGGATGAAACAATCAAGGATTACCATGTTGTCGTCCCCCAATAGGAACAGAGCATTAAGACCCTGGGACCAGAGGGTCTTTTTCTCTTCTCCTCCTTGGACACAGACCATGATTTCTATCTCAGTCCCGAGGAGTTTAGACCCATTGCGGAGAAACTCACAGGTATTATCCATCTCGTAGACCGGTCCAATACCTCTCTCTCGCTCTCACTCTCACTGCATCACATTTTCACTTGCCGCTGTTGTGTGATATACACTCGGGCGCCGATTAGTGATGCCTTGTCTGGCTTTCCTACAGGGATTACATCTCCGGGAGAGTTTGAAGAGGACGAGACCCAAGATCCCAATGGAGAGAGGACTGATCTTGGAGGCCAGGATGCAGCCTCTCCAGATGGACACCATGACAAAGAGCAAGGACGGGTTCCTGGGGGTACGACAACCATCAGCATTAGAGAGGGGGGGGATTTAGTCTTTACCGCTCCTTCTATTCTCTTTCTGTGGATTTTAGCCTTACAATTGCAATGTTATGTGTGTGACAATCAATCGGAGAAAACCAACAGCTTTCGTCAGGAGCACGCGTCGCTAGTGGATCATATAGTATGCGCTTACATAATATAAACTGGCCTATTCATGAACACTGCATTCCGATGACAAAGAAACACAGAGCCGCCTAGTGTGCACATTAAGTTGTTTAGAAAAAAAAGAGGACCCTATAAAAGAGCGACGGCACGCATTCAACATTTTGTGTTTCTCATTCGTGTTTCGAAAGCAACTGCTCAGAAAAAAAAAAAAAATTTAAAACAACACACGCTTGTCCCTATAAAACATACCCGTCTTCCATCTCTACTCACTCCAGGTCACCCATAGTTCCCTGAGCGGACTTCGTTCCTGGAAGGCCCCAGCAGTGCCTTCCTCTACCTTCTCCGCAAGCCAGTTCAGGGTCTTCCTGCCACCAAAGAATAAACACGAGGTGGGGGACACCTGGTGGGTGATTCCCAGCGAGCTCAACATCTTCACGGGGTATCTGCCCAACAATCGCTACAACCCTCCAACACCTAAAGGCAAAGAGGTAACGCCCCTAATGCGCGTTGAACTTTGAACCGAGGCTCGCTGTCCAGTGTCGGCGACTTGACCGCAGTGTTGTGCCTCCTCCTATGATGACAGGTGTTCATCCACTCCCTGCTGAGCATGTTTCACCCGCGGCCCTTCGTCAAGTCCCGCTTCGCTCCGCAGGGCGCGGTGGCCTGTATTCGGGCTAGCAGTGACTTCTATTACGACATAGTCTTCAGGTGAGTGGAGTGTATCTGCCGACTATACACAGTGGAAACACACACCAACACACGTTTTTATCCAGAAGGTGTAAAAAATTTGACCACCCTTCAATATGATGCATAAACCGCACATGTATTTGCTTATGTATTTGATCGCTTACTGCAGTCAAAAAGACGCAAAAACTATTTTGTATGATTTTTTTTTTTCGGGATATGTTCCTTCATAAGCCAGTCAGCGTATAAATGTTGCATGATATGTTGCCATATCATGCGTTTCCACTGCCACAGGGTGCATGCAGAGTTCCAGCTGAATGAAGTACCAGACTTCCCCTTCTGGTTCACTCCTGGCCAGTTCACCGGCAACATCGTCATCTCCAAGGACGCCTCTCATGTCCGCCACTTCCACCTCTATGTCCCCAACGACAGGTACGCTCTCGCCCACATGTACCAGTAGTAACTCTACCATGTGTGTGTGTGTATATGTGTGTATGTGTGTGTGTGTGTTTTTATATATATCTCTATATATATATCTATATATAGATATAGATATCTCTATATATATATCTCTATATATATATATCTCTATATATATCTCTATATCTCTATATCTATATCTCCTAGGCTTAGTGTCTGTGTGAGCCCGTCTCGCTGTGTACTTCTCCACCAGGTCTCTGAATGTGGACATGGAGTGGCTCTATGGGGGCAGCGAGAGCAGCAACATGGAGGTGGATATTGGGTTCCTGCCACAGGTAGAGCTTCAGCGAAACGTGTCACAAGGCAAAAGCATCACATACTTTTGTTAAGTAGATTTTGTGAATGATGTCTTTGTCAAGACAAGGACATCATTCACAGGGCGGCCAGGTCTCCTGATGCCCCCCCCATAGCGCCGGGCCTGATGATACTGTTACTATAAAAAGTGTGTTCTGTTGACAAATCACATGCTGTATATACACATACAAAATCTCACAGTAGGTTAATTGAACACAATAGGCTTATTGGTTACTAATATACTACAGCCTGCAGCACCGTGTACAGAGACTCAAATGTAATTGGGCGTCGGGAGAGGAAAACCTTCTCCAAGTTTTTATGATTCACTAATAGATTATATTGTATTCTACGTTTTGTTTTTTGTACAGTTGGAGCTGCACTCCACGAGCCCGTCCACTCCCCAGTTCATCCAGGACGAGGAGGGCAACATCATCCAGAGCCACGGCGAGGGCATTGAGCCCATCCAGTTTGTCTTTGAGGACATTCACTGGACCTCTGAGATCAACAAGCGGGAGGCACAGCATCACCTGGAGGTCACCTTTTACCCCTTTAAAAAGGTACGTTACCGTGACCATAGTCTCACAAATCAGACTTTAGGTTAGTATCTAAAGTCTGACAACCAATCGTGTTGCTGGAGTCGGGATCTGTAAGCATGTAATTGGTGAACTCTGCCAGCAATAGTAAACTCTGAAAAAGTGCCTGCAAAGGTTTCAAATCAACACCTTGTAGCCTGTCCCCTGCTGAAAGCTTCATCCACTCGCGTGAATTAGTTTCTTTTTGGTAGAATATCTCCATAATAAAACAGGAAACAAGGCGTAACTCCCCTTGCAGTTTTTGGTTTGCAGAGGCTCAGTGCCGTCTCCCCCCAGAAGTTTTTACCACAACAGTTTTTACCAACATTTACCGTTACACTTCAGAATAACGTCTCCATGTAGTGTAATAGACTATGTGTTCATTTACTATCACAATACTCATTCAGACAGTTGATGATGACGAAAAGGAATCCTTTCAAGTCAATGGCCTCATTTTTTTATTTTCTCATCGTCTCTCTCATGTTTTATGTGTATATGTACAATTGTTCTATTGTGTGGTGCTCTGTTTTCAAAAGCTATGAAGAAACGTGTGTGTTTTCTCCATAGGTGCCCTACCTGCCCTTCTCTGAGGCCTTCGAGCGAGCTCAGGCGGAGGACAAGCTGGTGCATTCCATCGTTCTCTGGGGTGCGCTAGACGACCAGTCCTGCTGAGGTAGGTCCAAAGGTTTAACGATACCTGGTAGGGTACTGAACATTTAGGAAAAGGTTAACAAGATAATGTAATACACTTATTTAGTATATAAGGGCATTTGCCTCTCTGGCATGTATTATTGGGCTTCAAACTGAATGCAGAATTCCACATTCAGCAACCCCCAGCACTTAGAACCAAGATGGAACCAAGATGGCCGCTAGTGGAATAGGGCCCATTAGCTTGTGACATGCTTGTTTGTTTCACCTCGACTCTCTCTCTCGCTCTTGTAGGTTCAGGGCGGACTCTCCGGGAGACAGTCCTGGAAAGTTCGCCCATCCTGGCCCTGCTCAACCAAAGCTTCATCAGCAGCTGGTCTCTGGTCAAAGAGCTGGAGACTATGCAGGTCAGTACCGCCATGTTAATAGGATGTTAATATTCATTATACTTGGTGTCTCAAGAACTTCTCAAGTAAATGGCAACCCCATAATCCATATGCTTTCATGACAACCCAATACAGCATTTTAGTTTATTAAAGGTGAACTAGAAATTGCATTTATATATTAATATAAATGCAATACTTGCAGGTTATATTTCTAGTTCACCTTTAATAAACAAAAATGCTGTATTGGGTTGTTATGAAAGCACGTGGATTATGGGGTTGCCATTTAAGTATTGCATTTATATTACTATCAAATGCAATTAATGTGACTTTTTCCAATGAATGTGACTTTTTTTCTGATGAAGGTCTTGGACTGAAACTTTACTAATAAATGTGCTGCACTGTAAGCTGCTGAGTACGGGAGTTTCTTCAGTTTATATGTCCATTTCATGTTGAACAGGCTGATGAGCAAAACCTGGTTCTTGGCCAAAAAGCTCAACTCCACCTTGAGAAGTACAACTTCCCAGTTGAGATGATCGTAGCACTGCCCAATGGTACTATTGTAAGTATGATGATTTTAATATATACATACTAAATAGGCAAATATTACTGTTAGTATTGTATTGAAGGCTATTTTTTATCACTAAATAAGTATAACTTTCTGTAATTCTGCCATGCTTTAATTTTTAAATCTTTTTTTCTGTTTGTCTGAATTGTTTTCAGGTCCACCACATCAACGCCAACTACTTCCTGGACCAGACGGCCATGAAGCCAGAAGAGGAAGGCGCCACGTTCAGCTTCTCCGGGGGGTTTGAAGACCCCTCCACCTCAACGTACATCGCCTTCCTCAAGGAAGCCTTGCAGAAAGCAAAAGAGTTCATGCAACAGTAAGAGTGTGTGTGACCCCAGAGATTTGAGATGTGTTCACTATATTGCAGGTCATTTCACTACATGATGGTCAAGAAGAACTTAATTTGAAAGGAGGTATTTGCCTGGTGGGTTGGTGGCTGTAAAATGTTTCTGAATTGTTTTTTTGTAATATTTATTGCGAAAAATGTTAATGCTCACCCATCATTGAAATAGCTATGGAGTTAATATATCCAGAGAATGGTATTTGCTTAATTTGGGAATAAACTTGAAAGAAGTAGAAGTACAATTGTATAATTGTAACTTCAACATGCTATATTTAGACCATACAAAGACACAGAATGGATAATGCTAAGTCTTGGCTATTTGCCTGAATCTGTTTATTTTAACATTCAGACAGTTATTGCCATTTGATGTTCTGCCAAAAAAACACAATTGCACCATAATACATACTTTGATATCGCAGTATAATTGTGTATGACATTTCTGATGCTGTTATTCCTCAAAAGACAGTGATGCACAACAAATCATTCATTTCCTGTTTTTGAGCTTCAGTAGTTTATGAAGGCCAAGTCTGAAAGCCATCTTTTGGCTGGGCAAGGCCTGATGTCATTGCTGAAGCACACGGGGAAATGTCCTTCACTGTCCCAGAGGGAGTATTCAGTTGCAATGACTGGACATTAAAGGCGTTTTTGCCAAGTGTTTTCTGTTTTTTCCCCCCACCATGTACTTGTACAACCAAACGTTGACTGTAGATTTTTCATTGCTGGGACATCTGACCACCAAAGATAATCTTGTAATATGTACAATCATTTAATGTCATTTGTATTGTTTTTTTTTGCAATTCTGTTTTATATTTTATTACAACATGGTTAAACCATATGTTTTTTGATAATGTTTTACTGACTATAGACATGTTCATGCTGCACTGTAACTATCTGGCTTGTCATCCTATTGAGTCTTCCCAGGTAATTCGGCCTGGACAAACAAATGCTAAACCATCCATAGTTGACTTTAAAAGATTCCCCTTTGTTTCATCCCTCATCGCCCCTCTCTCCATGAGGATCTCTGAAAATGCATTCATGGGATTCATTCATTCATGACTGTTTGATTTAGAATGTGCTACTGCAGGGGCTTTGAAACCTAAACAACAACGACTGTGGACCCTGTACAATAAAAAATGTCATCAGGAGGAAACCATGAATATTTGTACCTTTTTAAAGTGCCAAATCTTCTCAACAACACAAAATAAACCTTTGTTTTACAATAAATGTGTTTTTGTGGTCAACGTCAACCTTTAAGCCATTTCCCTTCATCTCAAAATAGTCTTTTGCATAATCATATTGCAAATGTTGAGTTATTGTGACTGTTTCTTTAGGATGGATGAAACAACAATGGAAAAGGAAAATGTTCATATCTTTCCAAAAGTCCCAAATGTCCATGTCCAGCAACCAACATAGAAAGAGGAACTGCTTGTTTTCCAGTAAGTCCAGTAAGTCCATCGAAGCACCCACATTAGCCAAGTAGTGTGTCTCAAGTTCTGTACAACGCTCTGAAAATATTGTGAGAATATTGAAGTCTAACGGATTTGTATAGATGTATTCCCCACATATAACTATTTAAGGGAGTAAGACGTGTGTATGTGGCATAGTGGCACATATGCCCTTTTGAAAGCATAAGGAGCATAGGAATATACAGTACCAATTAAGAAATGGGTATAACATGTACATGACCTCTGGGCCAAGATACAGGCTTATTCATTATTTAATCAAGCCGTATTTTTGTGCAAACTCCAGCCATTGTGTCCATGTCCTTGTATGGAATCACCCACAGTATTCAGGGTTAGCACAGCTCAGCATGGTTTCCTAAACCACCGGAATGAGCTCTGTTACTGTTAAATAATCTCTCCACAGGGCCGAGTCTGGCTCAGAAAGGCCCATTCGGGTCTGTTACACACCACCATGATTGGAACACACACACACACATTTGTGGTTGAAACATTTGGAGCCCACACCCTTCATTATCTAAGGAATGAGGAGTATGTTTGTGTGTGTGTGGGGATGGATGTTTTGTCTTTAGCAGTGAACACAGACTTGGGAGGAACAAACGGTGTGAAGAGTTGTCGCTGGCCTCTCAGCTGAAGGTCCACACCTCCATCTCTATGACGTGGAAGTCGTCGACCTCAGACAGGCAGCAGTTGTTGAAGGTGTAACAGGGACTACTGCGGCCCAGATACAGGGTCTCATCCAACCACAGACCAAAATGGCCGCTGCAGAAAAATATAGAAAGGGAGGGTGGGCAGTAGGTAGGAGTGTTGTTATTATAGTTGGTGTCATTATCATCATCTTTATTGACATCGCACATTTCAATCAAATAACCAAGACCTTCATGGTTTTAATGTAAATAATAATGAAAACAAAGGCTTACATAAAAAAAAGGCCTACATTCATAACTAAATGGCCAGTGTAGCAAATGACACCACTGTATGATATTACCTGCCACCACCAATGGCAAATGAATCCAAGTTTCCCTTAATGAAAAATGTGTTCTCTCCAGTCCATCTGAAGCACTAGAGAGACAGAGAGAGAGCGACAGAGAGACAGAGTGAGATTGAAATGATTAAATTGTGCCTGGAACTTCAAGGGCCACAGTGATCATTAATAATACACAAGGTGTGACCATGACCATGTTTACTGACCTTGAAGCGAGGGTGCAGCATAAAGAGGAACGTCTCCCCTGTGCCGTAGAAGGTCTCGCTGGGCCTCAGTGGGTGGGAGAGAAAGCTGCCAAACACCTACAAGAATGTGGGCAAAGTACTCGCAATGTCAGAGAAAAAAAAACTTTTTTCACTACATATTACGCATACTTGGTGTCTCTTGCATTCTTTCTTAAATCCTTCAGACCAACAGACCGTAGAGTACCATAATTGACCGATAACCTTCTGTGTCTGCTCGTGTTAGTACCACGTATCGCAAGACACATTGACAACATTGTCAATACTCGGCAGAACCGAGTACACATACGTAAACAGAGTAAACATGGTTTCAGCCATGACAACAAACACGCATGTTTCACCTGATCAAGGGCATCCTTGATGACAATGAGCACAGGGGAGTCTGTGCCGCTCAGCCTCCGGTAGAGAGACTTAAGGCTGAAGCCGTGGCGCGAGGTGCTGTACGTGAGCTGCCAGGCGTGACCGATCGTCCTGGGGGGCAACTCTGTGCATAGCTAGGGAGAGAGACAAGACAGGGAAGAAAACAATACAAGCGATTGACATAGAGGTAGAAGAAAAAACAAGACAGGTAAGCTTAAGTTTGCGTTAACAAACCCAAAACATTGAACAGTGAAGGTAAAAAGAGTGAGTGAGTGAGTGAGTGAGTGAGTGAATGAGTGAATGAGTGAATGAGTGAGCATGTAAAAGCTGCCACTTACCTCTCTGACGTGTGATGCTTCTAAAATGCAGCTTGCTTCCAAAATGTCAGTCAGGCACTCAGGCTCTCTGTCAATGAC
This sequence comes from Merluccius polli, assembly GCA_030340625.1. Taxonomy (NCBI): domain Eukaryota; kingdom Metazoa; phylum Chordata; class Actinopteri; order Gadiformes; family Merlucciidae; genus Merluccius; species Merluccius polli. The sequence continues at coordinate 252,118 of JAOPHQ010000852.1, read as the reverse complement.
CAGCGTTGGCTTGCTCCCACTGTTCTCCATTGACAGCATCTAATTCAAGTTCAAGTTCAAGTTCAAGTTGTGTTTGTCATGTGCAAAATAGAGTACAATGTACTATAAAGTGCAAAGAAATGTTTTTTTGCCCTTGGCACTCTCTCAGCCCAAAATAATTATAAAATTTACCATACCAGCTTAGGAAATAAGTTAAGTTAAAAAAATAAAATAAAATAAAAATGCACATGCAAACATTAAGTACACCAACACAACTACCAGACTATCACAACTATTGGCATTGTGTTGACACACAACATGAGGCCATTAAGGTCGTCTCTATTTACCGAAGTAATAAGGGAACGTCTGCATTTCATATGAATCTCATGTTAACTGACATTAGGCATTAGTCAGACCCAGGCATTAGTCAGACCCATACATTTCTCCGGTCATTTGTCGTTTGTTTACAGGCACACACACAAGTAGTGTGAGCTAAAAGTTGTACTTTCAAGACAGAATTACCCCAAAGTATGAGTCAACACTGTTATATTTTTATTGATTCATAAGTGGCCATGGTATGAGCAGGATAATCCACTCCGAGGTGTGCACATATCGAAAAATAATGCACTTTGTGCGTTATCCCTTACATATGGCAGCGGCGAGCTGTCCTTCAATGTTTTTTTTAATTAACACAAACATTATTTGTGTTAAAGCATTCAAATATTTGATGTTTTTCATCCAAATCGTTTCATTTTTGGATGGCAACGACTGCAGTTGCAGGGTTCAGGCAAGCCATGCACCGCGCGTTAAAAATCCACCGCTCTCCATCGATATGTGGAAACGTTAACGTGAACCGACTCACCTCCCAGTCCTCCCCCGAGTGCCGGGGACTCTTGGCCACGTCCTCGACGTCCTCGATGAGCACAAACTCCTCTTCGTAGGCCTCCCCCTCCCCGTCCTCCTCGCCTCCATCCAGGACGCATAACTCCGGCCGCCAGTGGCTCAGGTAGGCATAGAGCTCGTCTGAACTGAGTGGGGGGTTAGGAGAGGAGAAGCTCAGAGAGGAGCTACCAGTCAAAAATAATCGAGTCAAACGACATTCCTGAACTAGGCGTGTGTGTGTGTGTGTGTGTGCGTACGCGTGCCAGTGCCTGTGCGTGTGTGTGTGTGTGTGCATGTATGGGTACCTCTCTTGTGAAAGGGCCAACCACGCGTCCCTCCTAGCCACGGTCCTGCTGGTTCCCCGCTGGCGTCCAGCGGCCGTCTCCTCCAGGGGCCGCTGGGGCCGCAGCCTGACAAACACGACCCCCCCGGGAACGTTTGGAGGTCTACCTCCGGGGGCTGAAGGACAAACGCACACACAAAAAAAAAGGATGACACAATGTACACATGGTCATGAATAAATGACATGGACGAATAAACACAATTGTTACTGGACCACAAGCCAGCCCACCTGCCGCAGAGCGACCCCTCGAACGAGGGTCTTGCGCGTTCGGCTTCGCTTCGTCCGACGACTCCGAAGCCTTCACTTCGGCGGCGGCGGTGGTGGTGGTGGCGGCAGAGTTCGGCGCCGCCCCTTCGGCCGGCGTCTCCGGATGTTTCTTGGCCTCCGACGCGTCTCCGCTTGCGGTGCCGCCGTCGCGGTCGTCCCCGGATGCCGGGCCGGGCCGTGGGTCAGAGGGGCCGGGCTGTGGGTCGGAGGGGCCGGCGGACGCCAGGGCTAGGGCCCCCGCCTCCTGCTTGGTGGTGTTGCTCTTCAAGGAGTCATGACTGCCCCTGGTGTGAGGAGTCCCCTTCAGGGTGCTCCTTTTGCCCTTCCACCTGGAAAGAGAAGGCTTTTGTTATGTTTTGTTATGTCAAATACAAACAGTAGTGTGCGTGCGTGCGTATTTATGTATGTGTGTGTGTGTGTGTGTGTGTCACCAAAGTACAGTCAATGATGACCTGTGCTGGGATTGGCTGAAGCGGACGTGGGTGATGTCCGAGAAGAGAGCGACCGACGCCAGGCTGTCCACAGTGCAGGACAGAAGGTACTCCTCGCAGCCGTGCTCCACCACCAGAGGGTGGCTCTTGCAGGGGTCGAAGAAGAGCTTGTTGGACGTCACCAGCAGGATACCCGACACCACGCCCTGAGAGACAGAGATTTTGCGTGAGAGGGAGAGGTAGAGAGATGGAGGTATTTTGAGTTATCTTTACTTATCCATCTCTCTCTCACTCTCACATATACATATTATATATAGAATAGGACATTTGAAAGTGAGAGTGAGAGAGAGAGAGCGAATTGACAGTGTGACGGCGTTGAGGTGCGCTCTCCGCGTCTTTATTTTCAGTGACGGGTTCGGGTTCAAAATGTCCAGTGGCGGCGTCTTTCGCCGGCTCACCTTGCAGTCGGTGATGTAACGGCAAAACAGTTTGAGGTATGGGACCGCCTCAGGCCCCTCCCCCTGGCAGCACTCTGGCGGGAGAGTGAGTAGGCACAGCTGTCCGTCAGGCATCGGTATTGCTTCCACATCCTGGCGCACGCACACACACACACACACACACACAAACACACACACACACACACGCGACATTTTTCTTAAATGACGGCGGTGTTGAACCGAATGGATTTGTTGACTTAAAACAGTTTGTGAATGCGCTTGTATTCACCGGGGTGCTAAAGAGTTCAGAAGTATCACATACGTCTAAAAATAGTAAAACCAACCCGAGTGACCCACCCACATCAAAAGGGTATACTCCGTGGTTAAGCACCTTCGTGTTGAAACCTTTAGCATTTGCTGTACGCTTGCAAGGACTGCATCTCTCCCCTCTTCCATTAGTAAATGGTCGAGACCAGAGAGCAGAGCTTTCAGACCAGCACCAATGAGAACGTTTCTCAGAACCCGATCACTCCTCATTGATCATTGGCGAACATGTAACTTTAGAAGAAACGGCGCGGCTTCTAGGAGCGCACAAAATCAATGAGCGCCATTAGTCTCTTTAGGCTCTTTTGCAGGCGGGTGTTGTTGCTTGCATCAACAACACACATACGTACAGAATGACATACCTCCAGACTTACGCACTACTGCATAGTGAACATAGATTGTCAGGTAATATAGTATCGTAGTGTATGTATCCTATTTGTTTCCTCAGCAAACAGCAGAATTTGCATTAGAGAATCAATTCACACGGCAGAACAAACCCAGTATGTTGTCAACATTAGATGCTTGATTTACAGCACAACTGTGTCGTTGATAGTATAGTGTAGTAATGTAACCTAGGATTTGCATCATGCATTTTAGCCAACAGCTAACAAAGGGCATGCAAAGCATCAGCATGAACAGTAATCCGATATTTACCCGTTTCATTAAATGTTTCATTATCATGACTTTCATAGTAGGCTGTTTGGTTCAAAAGTGTTGTCAGTTACAAAGATATTGTTTCCCCCATAGTCTCAACTGACAAGCAAGAGTTTACCCAAAACAACTATATCATATTGATGTAACAGAAGGAGCAGTTTCCCTCTTCCACTGGTCACTTTAATGGACTCACCAGTAATTTGTCATACTCTGCGTCTGGCGAAGGCGAGGCAGAGTTGACAGGGAGGTCACCCTTCACCTCCGGCTGTAGCGTCAGTCTAGGACCAGCGGCCGACATCTTCAACTTGGCCAGAGACGACCCTGCGGCGCCGGAGGTCTTTCTCCCCTTGGAAACATGCAGCTTCTTTAAGATGGAGGCCATGGCGAGAACTCGATGTCTCTCATGCGGCCGTATAAATAGAATGCAGAGGGGAATACAGGCTACAGTTCCTCTTTTATTCTGTGCGCCTGCACTGCCCCGCTCTGCTCTGTTTGTTGTGTGTGTCGGCTCTGTTTGTGTGTGTGTGTGTGTGTGTGTGTGTGTGTGCGTTCGTGACACATATGGGTTGTGGCGCTGGTCACAATGTTTCGTAAACATGCAAATTGACGATGTCGTGTATATATATATATGAATATATATGACAACACTGCATGGCAATTCATCAAAAGAGGAGTTGTTTTGCATTTAAAACAATAGCAAATGGGTTACATGGAACAAATGTGCCTGGTTTATTATGGAAAAACACCAAAGACATTATAAAATCAAAAATACCTGACACCCTTGAGACTACACTCAAACCAACGTGACAACATTTGACAGAGAATCCAAGTCTGGGTGTTGTTCCATCATATTTTCCTCCTAGTCGCCAAGTACTGGGTCCTGTATGTAGCATCTGATTAAAGGGGTCTCCTACCTTCTCGTGGAGAACAGTGGAGGCGGAGGTGGCGATGGTTGTTGAATCTCTTGAAGATGCACAGTAGGCATCATACTGAGAGGTGACACTGAACACCGTGTCCCCAGGAGGCGTCTATGGAGAAATAAAGCACACACCATCATTTAAAAAGGCTTTCACTATTGAGAAAATAGTTCTAGATAGATACCTGTTAGATATTACATTATCTTACATTAGTAGGTCTGGCAGTGAGCATAATCGCAAAAACATAAGTCATGCTTATTTACATTTTTTGTTCAAAGCGGATTTGTGTACTTTTGCTAGACATATTACTGTGTGAAGCAAGCAACCGAGATCAATGGCAACTTGGGGAAAGCTGTGTTATGTGTACACTGTATATATATGTTGATGTGCAAATAAACAATACATCAGTGGTTAGATAACACAACTACACACCAGCATAGGTTAGTCCTAATTGGTTCATAACCAATAACCAATATTCATTGAAGAAAGAGAAAGAGGACATACAAATTGGAAAAGTATATCCTAATTCCTAATCATGAGACCAACATTAGCTAGTCTACTCATTTTTAACCTAGTATGGATTCATATTTGGAGTATAGAACAGTAAAACAATAACAATAACATCTAAAATCAAAATCACCAAAAGTGGTAGTGGTATTGCTCCAATGAACATTATAATAAACACTTAACACAGCACTAGATTACAGAATCAACATTTAGTATAATTACCTTTGAATAAACATATTTCTTGAGGTACTTGCTGTAGAGACCCTGAAACAGACCATGTCTACCCATGGTGACGGAGACAACCAGGCTTCGGCTTTGCCAACGCGGCTCTCTACTGAACTTCGGACCTTGTTAATCAAAAGCGTCTCTCGTTTTATGGGAGGAATGTCGTAAAATAAATCAAATTGAATTGTAAGGATTTATACGCTCCGTGAAGTGTATAAACGCAAACATAAATGACACCAATCCAACCATTCGAATGATCCAATGTTTCATTTGCACACCAGAGAGACCTCTGCTTTCCATTTCCCAACAGTTATCGTTTAACCCGTGTCAATGTCTAACGCTGTTATGTAACCATGTCATCAATGTATGAAAAGAGTAACTTATTTCCTCTTGAAAGACTAAAGAGGCAAATAGACAAACCTTGCTGCTTGTTCCCTCTTGCTGTGCTGTATTCATCTCGGACGGGGTCCCTGTGAATACATTTTTTTTTTAACACAGTACATTTCCTTTACCAGCATATCAATTATAATAATAATATACTATACTATATTTTTTAGAGAATTGCCTTCTCATGATGTCTAGATCATGTGTACGTAAGTTATATCTTATCTGTAACTATGTTAACATGAAAATGTTTTTTTTAAATGTACTTTTCGTTATAAAAGTAAGGATATCTAATAACTGATTTTCCTCACCGTATTCTGTATCCTAATTGATTACCAAATAGAGGACATCTTACGCACTTCTACACATTATCATTTTCAAGCTTTTTCTTCCAATTTCCAATGTACGTCACGTATTCGACCGTATGATTTAGAAATATATAATATATTTATACACTATTAATACCCCGGCTCCTACTCCTAACTCTTACTGACTACGTCGCCGAGGAGATGACTAAGCACCTTGCAGGTAGTACTGCCGCAGCTTGGGGTTTCTAATGTGGTGGACATGGTGGAGGGGTCTGCCGGCGGCGGCGGCGGCGTGGTGCGGATGTGGGCCTCCGTCCCTGGCCTCCGCGGGGGCACATCTGGCCCGGCGGTCCACCTCCAGAGGACTCTGACTGAGATCTTGTGGCTGAGAGCCGCTGGAAGGCAGCTTGGATCCCAGCCTGAGGAGAGGAATCAGATCCACAGATACACAACCCCCGCAGTGTAAAAGCTCACTTCCGAATGCTTAAACTGTAAGTGAACCCCCGGTTTCAGCTCGAATTCGAACACTGAGGTTTCTAGGAATGCTGTAATTGCTCATCAAAATGGCTGCAGGCATTTAGTTAAAAGTCTTCCCCTGCTGCGTTACCGGCGGTGCCTGAGGAATGTCGTTACAAATGTAATTTAAGTCAGATTTTCTAACGGGGATTCAGAAACAAACTGTGTTTAAAGTTTGTTGTCATATAAGAGTTCAGGGGTATTCATAGCGGGAGTTATTGCTGGCCAGCTGAGCAAATGTTTGAGCAGACCAAACCATCAGACCAGATGGCATATACTCTGTCAGTTGTAAATTTATTATCTGATATAAATTTAGCGTCAGATGTAAATTTAGCGTCAGATGTAAATTCAGCGTCACAGATACAAATGTGCCATGCCCAAAAAGATGAGTCATGGGACAGCATAACACAAGCCCTGATCTCTATCTTTTGCCTGAAACATTGTTTGTTACTGGGCTGTTTTACCGTCGGCTAATAATACAGCTCAAACACAAATAAAGTATGTCATTGAAGCACTCTGAAACCCAGACAGCAAAAGGCCAGGCTGCTAAAGTGCACATTTCACACACACAGTAATCCATCTTAATTATGGCCTGACCTGTTTTTGACATTTCCAAAGTAGCCGGTCCTGGACTTGTCCCTCTGGAGCTTGTGGTCCATGGCTCCCAGGGTGTTGGACCTCCTCATGGACTGAGCCATCGTCTTTCAGGAGGAGGCACTGAGGTTGCAGACCGGGCCGCTCAGCTGGCGTGTGCTCGTCTCCTCCTCACACCACCCACTCGCATCTTGCCCCAGTTACTGTACCTACAGGACAGGAGGGCGAGACGCACGCCACCACCACCACCACCACCACTTCAGGACAGACTTCCTCCATTCATCATTACAGAGCAAAACTACCCATGCAGCACATCGCCCAGACAGAATGACCCTAATGTTGTGCAGCATGATGCAGTGTATTTAACATAACATAATACAACGTTGCACACAAATTGTGTTGACCTTTGGATGGAGATTTGAGGGGCTAATACTGTTAATTTCGGGGCACAGAAACAATAGGCCTACGATCAGAGATAGATCATGTGACTATGTCATGCCTACCTGCACTGTAACTTGTCATGCAGCATTAAGGGAGCCGCTGTTTTGCACATGTATGACAGACACACAGTTGACGCAACACATGACGAAATGCATCCCTCACCTCATCAGCACTACAATCAAGTGGCGACGTTAAAAAAAAAAAGGGCACACCTAAGCTGTACCCTTTCAGCACTTCACATCTCGGTTCGAGATCAACAATCATATATATATAAGCACCCTGAAATGATGCTGATTGAATATATATAATAGTGACACCCATCATCATCATCATCATCGAAACGGGAACCGACATGCTTCCGGCCGCACCGCAACCATGAACACATGAGGATGAATCGGACGGATTTAGCCACTCACCTGTCTCTTGAGGAGGTGGGATGGAAACAGGTGGCGGGTGATATGGTGCTGTTTCATGTTGATGTTGTGATGTTGTGATGTGATATCGCAAAGGGAGGGAGGGGGAAATATCACCGCAGACTGGGTGAGCCGACTGCACGCCATCAATACAAGTCACACGCTCCGCCCATGATTTAAAGGGATGAGACGGTGCTTGTTATATGTATACGGTATGTATATAAATGTATTTATATCAATGGGTGTGCAACCGACGTGCGTCATTTAAAGGCATGGTTAGGCGACATTTATTTAAAAAAAAAAAAAAAAAAAAAAAACCGCAAACCTCTGGTGGTAAGCGGGTATTAAATAGAGCCGGGTGAATGAACGGGATGTAAATGTATGGTTTTTTTTCCGATAAACTGCTGAAAATCAAGATTTATCAATGTGATCCGGCAATTAAATCGTTTAATTTAGTTGTGTGCAATGTTTCTAAAAAAATAAATAAAAGCAGAAACCCCGTGCATGTGTCTGCGCGTTGCTAGGATGCGATTGCACATTTTGATATGTCAACGTTATGTTTCGGCTCGACCAATCAGCGGCCAGAGTGCATCTACTTCCGGCTTTAACCACAACACAGAGAGCTAACGGAGCTAGCGGCTTAGCTTCCAAGTTCCCCCTGAAAGACGACAAGGAGACCCGGCTTTCTGTGAACCTGTAGTCACTTATGGTGGAGTCTACTCGGTGCAATACACCCCATTGTAAGTAACGTACAGGCCTGGCGGGTGTTTTCTGTGTGTGCGATGAGTTTATTTGAAGCGTGGGTTTGAGGAAAAATGTTGATCTAGTGCCGGAGAAAAGCTCGGGGTCACAACAAGACGAGGGCCTGTGATGACACTGCTAGCCCAGCAGCTAACCGGTCTACTTCATTAGCGGAGTTCACCGCCGAACCGAAATGAGTCCGTTTAATTCTATCATTTATTTTTTGGGGCCACTTTGTCATTACGTTCAGGTCAACGTCGATGTTTTTGCAGTGGTGTGGTTAGTTTAGTGTAGGAGGGTAAAGCATGTTTGCCTGAACGCACCTGGTGTAGTAGTAGTAGTAGCAGCAGCTGTGTAAGTACGATGCTTAACGGAACCATAACCGTGCGATTCTGTCTTCACCAGATGCTGTCAGTTTCCAGTTTTCCGAGGATTTACATGCGTGTGGATATGGGCCTTTTCTAACCGGATCATCCCATATTCAGCTACTGTTCAGCAGTCGGTACAGTTGTGCACCACAGCTGCGAACAAGACCTACCACACAACATGGAGACTGATACTGTAAGTGTATGCTGTGCTGACCCAGCAAACCGAATGCGTCTTTACATTTTGAATGAAACGCACTATAGTTGATGCACGTTGTGAGCCACGTTTGCCGGTTTATATTTCTTGCATAATTTCTCAGGGGGTTATTCCTATCTGGCAGAACAAGCCTCATGGGTCCACTCGCAGTGTGGTGAGGAGAATAGGGTCCACTCTTCCTCTCAAACCACCGCAGAGGGCATGTTTCCAGGTGAGCGAGTGTCCTCCACGTTCAGCCCTGTGCGTCCAATCATTTCTTGTGCGGAAATATTTTCCCTGTGATGATTGTAAATGTTGTTCTGACTATTATCAGGAGCTCCCTGGCCTCCCATCGCTGAAGCCGCTGACTGGCCCCGCGGTTCCTACCTTGGCAGATATTGCGTGGATCGCTGCAGACGAGGAGGAGACGTACGCCAGAGTGCGGTATGCATACACATCCAGAGTGTTGGATCCATCGACGTGTCGTTATTACACAGGAATAGACCCGGGTGTCTCCTGACACACCGCGAGGCGACAGTCTTGCCATTATTGTAATATTGAACAACTAACCTATTTTTAGCGTGCAACATGACTATTACCATTTAACGTTTGTTACTCCACTCCCTGTTTTGTTGTTTTGTATTTTACAGGAGTGATGCCCGCCCTCTGAGACATGAATGGCGGCCCACCCCACTCCTCGTCCTGCACAGGAACTCCTCCGTCCCCAACTTCCGCCGCGAGGGCAAGAAGGTGGAGGGGCTGAGGAAGCCTGGCGTGACCGCGATGAACCGCACCACCGCCCTGCAGGATGAGCTCAGCAGATTGCGTGCACAGATCGCCAAGATTGTTTCAACCGATGGTGGTAGGGAACTCATTAAAGTTTTGAATTGTGTCGTCGTTATCATTGATCTTTTACATTATTTTGGCTTGACAAATGTTCTTTTGATGAGCTTTTTCGGACTGTGACTGTGATTAAGGACTATACAACAAAAAAAAAGGGCCATGACTTGCTTGCCAATGAACATGGTTGTAATGCATGGCCTTATTCTCCCCTTCCCTCATCTTCGGTCCAGGCTCCAACCCCTTGACCCCCGATCTGTTGTCCCCCGACGACACCAGCATGAGCTTCTCCATGGCGCCCTTCGAGAGCGTGTCCTACCAGCCACCTGCTGCCACCGCTGCCGCGTCCTTCGTCATAAGCGATGTCACCGAGGAGGAGGAGGAAGAGGAGGACGATGAAGAAGACGTAGTATCTGTGATGTCGGAGCTGGTCCCCGACCCCCTGCCGCCCGCCTCTATGACGGCCTCTGCGACCTTTGACCTAGACAGACCCAGCATGGACTTCCGGGAGGCGGAGGAGGACACGGTGTCCCTGTCCAAGTCCACCAGCTTTGCTGATGTCATGGACATCCTGAAGGACATGAACCGCATGAAGATGAGCAAGGACAGGTGAGGGGACATCCGTTGCACTGGCTTGGGCTGTCCTTGCCTCTAGTATAGGTATTTCCAAACACTAATGTTAAACTTCCCAGGTCACAACAAACACACAAAGTGCCAGGCGATGTCATGGGTCATAGCTTATATCAGTGTTTTGCATCTATTGAAACCAAATGGTATCCGTAAGTGGTGTCTCTTGAGTTTGTTATTCATAGTTTGGTTGCTCGTTTATACAATGTTCAGTGTGGATCAACTTCTGTTAAGCCTTTTAATGATCTGGCAAAATGACAGTTCTCTACTATATATCTACTTCTCTGTCTCTGAGCCTGCCAGCCTGTATATTCCTCCGTGTGTCCTCTCAGGTACAACAGAGGCTGCACATCGCTGAGAGAAGAGGACTCGGCCACGCTGATCTCTGAGGCCCTTCGGAAAAAGTTTACCTTGAAGGAAGAGGATGTCGCCGCTATGCCACGGAAGTAGAAGGACCACGCCCCCACCATGTTGTCCCTAATTCTGCTTTCTGTTGTAAGTCCAGATAGAATACTTAGCAAGGATATGTTTGTGCTCCCTAACCTAAATTAAAATAAGCCAGTCCCTTAAATTATACTTAGCCATAGATCATTAAGGCTACCAGTTGGTACAGTCAACTGAGTAGACTTGTTGTCTCTGTCTGTTGCATATCTGGGTGGACACTTCCATGTCGGATGTTCCTTTGTATAAGGTAGATTTTTAAAATGACTTGTAATGGCTACTGAATGTTATGCATTGGCGTGGCATGACCTCTGTTACTCACAGTGTGTGTTTTGTCTTCTCCCTTTGTTGCCAGGCCTTTGCCTATGGACTTTTAAGCCTATGGACTCCCAGCCTATAGCTCCTTTGAGCCAAGAAGACTACATCTATTTCATATTAAAAAACAACCCGGACATATACAAAACCAAAACCTTTTAGGAGAGCTTTGTCAATGTTATCAGGTTTATTATACTTGGATTCAGTTTTCACTGCAACTCTTCCGACATGTTTAACTTGTTGTATTTTCCTTATCCTATGTTTCAATAGAAGATGCTGGTGTACATTTTGAGGGACTTTTGTCCATGTAGAAATTATTGTAACATACTTGGAAAATGTGTGATGTACAAATGGGAGAGGTAGAATGTGTATTTCTGGCTGATGACAATGTGTATGTGTGTGTGGAAAGATGGTTTGGTAGTTCATCTATTACCTATTTCTCACTCTTCACTCAAGCACACATGCTTTGCACAACACCTGTTAAACACACCTCTTGGTTATGCCTGCTCTTGGATTGGGATGTTTATCTTTGTCATCCACTTGCCAACACATTCAGCGACTTACAACTACACTCTACATAGAACCAATGTGAATTATAGTTTGAATAATATCGTACTGTTTTTTTTTTGGGGGGGGGGGGGGGGGGGGGCGAGGAGGGGAGTGAGAACACTATATGACAAGTTTGACTGACATGGATACTTAAGCTGTTGTTCAAAGGCCACACCAGAGCCAAACTCAAATAGGCTTCTTTTTATACAAATATAATGACTAGTATATATTGATTTTCTTGTGGTATGAAAAAGAAATTGGTTATGTCTAACCACCGTTGCAATGTGATGTCATGATGGGTTGATAGGATTGCCTTTGTTTAGGACACGGACAAACGTAGACCTCTGCATGTGTGCTGTGACTTTTAATTTGTGCGATAATGTGTTGTAGCAGACCTACCTATTCGTTTGTGTTGGGTATACCTTTCCCAGTTGTTGATGCCTTGCCACGATTCTCTTGCCTGGTCCAATTTTGGTTGAAGTGCCATTGGGTTGCATCACCTCTCACACTCTCCTTTGTCAGTAAACCATTACATAAACACAGTTTGATTGTACATGCATGAATTGAAAGGCTTGAAAGAACAAATGTGTGTCTTCATTTACCATAACCCTTTTACACATTTCTTACACTGTTCTGGATGAATCTGTTGTTTTTATAATTGCGTTTATGTGTGTAACAAAGGGAACCATTTCTGATGGAAGAACGGTCCCTTACAAGGAGTTAATTTGCATTCAAGGTTTTGTTTGTCTTCGTCTATGAGTTAGTGATGTATAGGATGTAGCATTCAGGTGTATGCTTCTGGCTACTGGAAAGAACAAAAAGTCATGCTTAAGTTGGAAAACTTGAAGCAATATCAAGAAATGCACAATACACACAGTTATTGCTAAATAATGTAGTATACAATAAGTAGTTTATTTTGCGTTTTTAGCCACATTTCACATTCATTTGTTAGGTTTAATCTTGTTTTCTGCCACATTAGAGAAACAGTTGTCTGGTTTTGAATTGTAAATAAAGATGGGCTGATATTTTGAGCATCTGGCGTTTCTTTAATTGCAAATGTTGTTCTGTATTTCCATGCTGCAATGCCACTGCGTTACCACAGGGGGGCGATGACGCCACACTGAGTAACTAGATAACTTGGTTCCCCGATTAGACATACTTGCACATGGACTTCCCACTAATCCTAAGCATTTAGCCATAGGGGTGTGTGTGTGTGTGTGGTTATTGGATTTCATGAAAGGTTCAAAAATCGAGTGGACATCATGTGTCATAGTATTGATAAAGTTATGAGGATGTCTCTCAGTCTGACCTTCACAAATCACTACCCTTGTGTGAAAACTAGGGTTGGGGGGGGGGGGGGGACCTATTGTCCAATGTGTGTGTGTCTGTGTGTTTGTGTGTGTGTGTGTGTGTGTGTGTGTGTGTGTGTGTGTGTGTGTGTGTGTGTGTGTGTGTACATAGCGCCCTAGTACTGATGCGTGTTGCTAACCCACATTCTTGCACAGCTCCTTCTCTTTTTTTTTTTTTTTTTTTTTTTTGGGAACACCCAAGATGATCTGGGCCCAGTGATTCAGGCTATTTTCAATGCAAGTCCTTGGCCTACTTAGTCCTTATTCACCTCCACTATGAACCCCAAGCCTATTTTAGATGCAGAGAGAGAGAGAGAGAGAGAGAGATTTTTAGAGAGGCTTACTTAAAAACCATGAATGAAGACTTTCAGTGACATAGGTGGCCATTGTTAGACTCTATTCTATTCTGCTACAGAAAAGGGGAACTGAACCCAAACCACTGATCCTTACCTTGAGTCATTTTCAAAATGAACTATTCCTGTTGCTGGCGAGATTTAAGATATGCGTAGTGGTGGTACATCTGGTCACCTTTAAACCACCCCCCCCCCCCCCCCCCCCCCCCCCCCCCAAGTGCTTCATGCACTGGAAAGTGTGCATGAAGCACTGCTGTGCGCCAGGGAGCGCGTAGACGTGCCCAACGTGCGTATTCATTTCATTCATGAGTAAACCTGTTGTGCATGACTGTGTTGTCGCTGTGTTGTCGTCACTCCTGAAATGTGTTTCTCCCTCTCAGGGGTCCGAGTTGTGCTCCTGGGGAGAGATGAGAGCCATCTCACATCTACATTTAACTCTGATTCATCCGTCTGCCACACAAGTGTCAGCGGCTGAGGCATTATTACCCCTGCTGCACTTGGAGATGTTTTTTTCTTCTTCTTTAAGCCGCTATATCCATCTCTCCGAGGAGGAGGAGGAGGAGGAGGAGGAGGAGGAGGAGGAGGAGGAGGAGGATCGGGAGGATGGGGAGGAGGAGGAGGAGGAGGAGGAGGAGGAGGAGGATGGGGAGGAGGAGGAAGAGGAGGAGGGGGAGGATGGGGAGGATGGGGAGGAGGAGGATGGGGAGGATGGGGAGGAGGAGGATGGGGAGGAGGAGGAGGAGGAGGAGGAGGAGGAGGAGGAGGAGGAGGAGGAGGAGGAGGAGGAGGAGGAGGAGGAGGATGTGTTGCGTTATTTATTATAGGGAGACGTCGCGCTGACAGCTGATAGGCGGCGTCTCCCCTAAGGCGCTTCGCATTGTGATGCGCCGCCTCTTTCGAGCGTACATTTTTAAATACCTGCCAGTGCGAGAGATACACATGTTTAACAGGTGTGCAGTGTACAAGAAGATCAACACACACACTGGAGTTGACAAAAGATGGTGGACAGACTATTAGTATCATTAGTATATATATATATATATATATATATATATATATATATATATATATATATATATATAGTGTTTAAAGGAGCCCAACAGGTGTATCACCAAACGACCAAAGGGTCTTGGGGAACACCAGCACCACTCGGTCTCAGCCGCTTCACCCCGAGCGCCTCGCCTCGCCTCCTTGCACCCTCGCCTCCTTGCACCCTCCTTCCTTGCACCCTCCTTCCTTGCACCCTCCCTCCTTGCACCCTCCTTCCTTGCACCCTCCCTCCTTGCACCCTCCTTCCTTGCACCCTCCCTCCCTGCACCCTCCCTCCATGCACCCTCCCTCCATGCACCCTCCCTCCTTGCACCCTCGTCTCCTTGCTCCCTCCCTCCCTGCACCCTCCCTCCCTGCACCCCCCCTCCTTGCACCCTCCCCTCCTTGCACCCACCCACCCATCCATCCACCCACCCACCCTCCCTGCACCCTCCCCTCCTTGCACCCACCCACCCACCCATCCATCCACCCACCCACCCACGTCATCGGGTGCACAGAACCAACACTTATGAGTCACGCAAGGCGAGGAGCCCGCTGTGTCGCTCGATGCGTTCAATTGTTTCTATTTTAAGGCCCCCCCCTCCCCCAGTCCCCCAGTGTTTTGCCTCTGCTATTATTATTATTATTATTATGATTATTATTATGATGGCGTGTGCCTTTTAAAAAACCACGGCTGCTTTGTGATGCTGAGTTAAAGGGTCTATAAATGGCGCCGAGATGCGTCGTCGCCCCCCCCCCCCCCCCCCCCCCCACTCGAGGTGGAGCTCGTCCTTCAATTAATGCATGCGGTTTTAATTGGGAGATTAGGGCCCATCTTGTCCCGGGTTTAGGCAGTAGTGTTAGTATTCAAATGAGCGAAATTGAAGATGTTTCAAGATTAGATTCGTGCGCATGTATTATCTAGGTGTGTTAGTGCAGGTTAGGCAAACCAATGCTTCCAATACATCCTGTAATGGGACGTATATTGTTATATGGTCATGCTTTGGCTGGTATTAACCAATGCAGTGGTTGGTTGCATTGGTTGAATTTGAGACACCAGTACAGGGAACACCACATTGTACTGTACATTTTAAGTCAGCAAAACAAGGATGATCTTCCAACGAGGAGCCCTTTGACGATATTGAGGCCTTGGCTCGATTCCCTGACATTGGTTGAATAGAGGTACCAACGGATGATCCTCTCTCGTCTCTTTTCCACGCTTTTTTCCCCCCCTTCATGTACGGCTCAGCTCAGGGTCACGACTTGAATAGACACGGGTAACAAGCAGTGTGTCTGTCTCTGGTGGCCCTTGGTTACAATGCCTAGCATTGCATTAATCTAATGATCTAATAATATTGTCCTTTCCTCCCACTGTGATCACATCACAGTGGGAGGAATGATTGGTCTTGTGTTTGACAGTTTTGTGTTCATAATATGGCTGATTAAAATACCCATTAAAACAGATGACAAGAAGAGGCAAATTGTCTGCTAAAATATACTCTGATATTCTGAAGAGACAAAACAAGGAAGCCATTAAAGTTGTTTCCTTCTCAGGATGTCTTCATTATCGACCACAACCAAATTGAACATGTATGAACAACAACCGGGCCATCTGAACTATTTCCTGCACCACGACAAAAATAATCCTTGAAGGTGACTCATTGTGACACATTGTGTGTTTCAGGTGTTTCCGCCAATCAATTTGTTGCACCTTTTGACCAAAAACAGGAAAGATATGTCACCCGGTGGATGGGACAGCTATAGACTCAGGTTCAAAAAGTCATGTTGGATGGAAGGCTGAATGAGATATTCTCACTGACTATTTGTGTCACTCATGCCTGAGTATGGGGATGATTCTGGCATATTTGACCATAAAAACGTTACCCAGAGCAGTTTTAATATCTCGATAACAATATATCACGATATAGCATGTTTTCTGATAATTCAATAAATAAATAGTACAAAATATAAAAGTATTTTCTCATTTATTCCATCACTTTACTGTAAAGCAGCCTTTAAAACTTACACCATATCACGATATTACAATATCCAAAAGCTAAGACGATATCTAGTCTCATATCATGATATCGATATAATATCAATATATGTTGGATAGAAAGAACGATGGCTAGATGGATGGGCAACTGAATTAACGGATGAATGAATGGATGGATAAACAGATGGACAGATTAATGTTAGGATGGGTAGATGGATCGACAGACGGATGACGGATCTTCTTCACACATGTGCATATGAGTGAGAATAAATGGTAATACCAATGTTCCTGGTGCATATGGTTTACAGACCTACATCAAAACACACACCTGCACTCATTTACTGTTTCCCTTGCGTGAGATGTGGTGGCCTTCGGAAGCGAAGCAGGAGACCAGCCGCTGGCTGCTGTTCTGTGTCTGTTTTTAGCCCTTGCTGTCTCATTAGGCCTGGCTGGCGCACACAGGGATGGAGGGATGACCAGCAGGAGGCCATGAGCACCCAGCTCTGGAGGGGTAACCTGAGGTGTCACAGGATGAAAGGCACAGGTTGGAAGCACCGGGGCTGCGCATGTGAAGAGCCGAGGAGCACAGCGCGCAGCGTTCGCTGGTCAAATAAACCCTCATTAGGCCACACAGCGCCGATTCTCTATTGAAATGCCAAGAAGCAAAATGTTGTTTGGCCTTCACTGTGGCATGTTGGATTGCCAGAGACACTGTTAAACGATATGAATGAGAAATACTAAGTAGCCCATCAGTGTTAAACCATGACATACTGTCTGGCTGGCTGCGAGGAATCTGTCTCTCCTCGAGTAAAGCTCCACAATCATTGAAAATCATTTTTCGGTGGTTGTTTACAATTTTCGCAAATGCAGAATGTCATCTGTATGCACACGCACACACGCACACACACACACACACACACACACACACACACACACACACACACACGCTTCTTATCATTATGTCCCCTATAAAGATCACTCCTTGGATCCCACATTATAATTTAGCTTAATTAGCTTGGGTTCTTGGGGATTTCATTGGCCCATTAGAGTGACACATGTTGCTGCTGCTGCTGCCGCTGCGTGCGTGTGTGTGTGTGCGTGCGTGCGTGCGTGCGTGTGTGTGTGTTGAGCTGTGTCAGTCAGTAATTGGTAGAATTCATTATGAGCGCGTTAAGCAAATCAAAACGGACATATGGAACCTGGTTTACGACAGACCTGAGTTTTACGATAGCGGTAATGACATTCTGACACTTATCGTTTTGCTTCACGAATGTTTTAATCGTGTTTTAACTGACTTTATATTTGACACTTTTTTACATTGATAATTATATTCATAAGTAAATTCATAAATTCAACCCTACTCCATCGCAACAAAGGTGAATATAAAGTATATGCGGCAGGCGACGAGTACGACGACAATACCGCCCGCGGGTCTATAAAAAGCCTTCGCGCAATGGCGGCGATGTGTGACGCTCCGCGTGTTGTAAGTATGTCATAAGACTGACAGCGGGACTCTCTCACTACTGCGGTTCCTCTCCGGATGTGAACAGCGTGTGCGTTAAGTAGGAGACTGAGAGGCTAAGAATAACCCACCGCGCCACCTTCCCTCCATGCCTCTCTCCGCCATAGCGGCTGAGAACCAGGCGGCAGCAGGAAGACACGGCGCGTGCGGCGTGCGGCAGCACGTGCGAGTGGTGTGACAGAGAAAAGTGTGTGTGTGAGCGTTTGAATCTGACGCGTGGGGGTTGCGTGCATAATAATAGAAATATTAGTTGTTGTTGTTGTTTTTTGTGGTTTTCCCATGACAGCTGAAGCTAACGAGAATCTGCAGCAACAACAAAAAAAACAACAACCCGAAATACATCAAATCAAACAAACAAAGAAAAAAAACAGATCAATAGTGAATTATAAATGAGGCCGTAATACAGAACATTCCCATGTGCGGCCATTAAAGATGCAGTGCTATCAGGGTACTTTCTCACGGTGCTTTGTTAGCGAGCTGCTAATGACTTACCGGCAGAGCAGGACAGGAAACAATCATGTGACTGTAGCCTACTTCCTGAAAACCGCTTGACACAAACATTAACAAATAAAACACACTTGTTCCCGAAAACCTTCCCGGACACGGTGTTTGCGATTTGGTATTCCAACGCAAAGATTATACTTGTGCGAAACGGTGAACAGTGAACCTATAACCCTAACCCTAACCCATCAACCTAACCCTAACCCATCACCCTAACCCTAACCCATCACCCTAACCCATCACCCTAACCCTAACCCATCACCCTAACCTAACCCATCACCCTAACCCATCACCCTAACCCATCACCCTAACCCTAACCCATCACCCTAACCCATCATCCTAATCCTAACCCTAACCCATCACCCTAACCCATCATCCTAATCCTAACCCTAACCCATCACCCTAACCCATCACCCTAACCCTGACCCATCACCCTAACCCATCACCCTAACCCTAACCCATCACCCTAATCCTAACCCTAACCCATCACCCTAACCCATCACCCTAACCCTAACCCATCACCTAACCCATCACCCTAACGCATCACCCTAACCCATCACCCTAACCCTAACCCATCACCCTAACCCTAACCCATCACCCTAACACATCACCCTAACCCATCACCCTAACCCATCACCCTAACCCATCACCCTAACCCATCACCCTAACCCATTACCCTAACCCATCACCCTAACCCATCACCCTAACCCTAACCCATCACCCTAACCCATTACCCTAACCCATCACCCTAACCCATCATCCTAACCCTAACCATAACCCTAACCCATCACCCTAGCCCTAACCCTAACCCATCACCCTAACCCATCACCCTAACCCTAACCCTAACCCATCACCCTAACCCATCACCCTAACCCTAACCCATCACCCTAACCTTAACCCATTACCCTAACCCTAACCTTAACCCATCACCCTAACCCTAACCCATCACCCTAACCCATCATCCTAATCCTAACCCTAACCCATCACCCTAACCCATCACCCTAACCTTAACCCATTACCCTAACCCTAACCTTAACCCATCACCTTAACCCATCACCCTAACCCATCACCCTAACCCATCACCCTAACCTTAACCCATTACCCTAACCCTAACCTTAACCCATCACCCTAACCCATCACCCTAACCCATTACCCTAACCCATCACCCTAACCCATCACCCTAACCCTAACCCTGACCCTAACCCATCACCCTAACCCATCACCCTAACCCATCACCCTAACCCTGACCCTAACCCATCACCCTAACCCTGACCCTAACCCATCACCCTAACCCATCACCCTAACCCTAACCCATCACCCTAACCCTAAACAACAACACCAGTACATGTTATATTTGTATTTATACCCCAGGAAAGCAAGGAGATGTGTGTTTTGACATAAATGAACACAGCTGGACGCGAGGAGACACACAGCATAAATACGGTTCATCAGAGGTATCTGGAAAGCGGTCGAAAGAAAAGCTTGTTCTGGCTCCCCATGGAAAGGAAAGATGGGGGGAATAAAAAACAGGATTAAGCTAAGATTTGGTTACAATTATTGGTTTACGAGAAAGCAGGAAGTAAGGGGAAAACGGATTACGCTGAAACACAAACTGAGACAACTGTTTTTCTAAGAGACCCTTTATTTGACATAATTGACCCCTAGCTCCCCAAGCCCGTCATCCTTTATTCGCTGTATCTTCTCCCCCCTCCTCCCCCTCCTCCTCTCTCTCTCCTTATATGCCCTTATCGAGTCCAGCAGCTGAGGAAGAGAAAATTACAACGTTGTTTGTTTCTCTCTTTTCTGCTTCTAGGCAAAGCAAAATTGTCATTCACGTAGCTTTGTTTTGTTGAGATGCGAACACACGCACACGCACACACACGCATGCACACACGCACACACACACACACACACACACACACACACACACACACACACACACACACACACACACACACACACACACATAAATATTAATACAAATACGGAGGCTGAACTCAAAGACTGACAACACTCGGGTCAAAGAAGACACTGCATGGCATTGACTTAATGTATTGCAGTGTCTTACAACAACAACAACAACAACAACAACAACAACAACAACAACAGCAATATGTAAGATATGATACCACCTTAAAATGATGAGATGAGATGAGATATGAACACCAATATCTTTCTAAAAGTATAACTGGGGTGTGCTGGCTGCCTCCATCAGCCTACATTACAACCTCAAGGTCTCCTCGCCACAGGGGACGCCAGGGTGAATCCATCACAGATAGTGACCATCACACCTGCAATTTCCCAGTTGGGATTTGTTCAAATGTCCGCTATGTCATCGTCTCTGGTGGAGGTGCAGACAAGATGTCAGACTTCAGACCCCAGACTTCAGACTTGTTGTTGTGCTCGCCGTATTAAAAAAGAAGTAGAAGTATAGAAGTATAGAAAATGATGTGATTTTTATTCAACCCTTTCATCTATAATGGATACGTCTTGACTCGAGGCCTCGTAATAGCGACGTCGGATGAATCATTCATACACACGCAGACACGCACGCGCAGACACACGCACACACACACACACACACACACACACACACACACACACACACACACACACATACACACACACATAGGCTATACTATGCACACATACACACGCGCGCACACACACATACACACACGCACGCGCGCGCACACACGCGCACTCAATAGATCAACACTAATAAAAAAAAGAAACGTCAAAACATTTGCTTTACTACCATTCATATAATATTAAAAAAAATAAAAAAATAAATTAAAAAAAGACCACCCTTCCCAAGTCCCCCCCTCCCTCCCTCCCCCCCCCCCCCCCCCACACACACACCCCTCCCACCCCTCCCAGGCGCGTGCTTACCCGCCCCTGTCAGCTACAGGTCCGCGCGGACTGGGAACGCGAGGCACAGCATCGTGCAGCAGGGAGCGCAGCGCGAGCCGCCGCCGCTCTGCCGTCGGTTGAAGCCTACGTAGCGCGCGGACGGAAACGCCAACAAACTTTTTCAAGGATCTGTTACCGTTTTTTGTTGTTTTCGGTTTTTCTGTCGTTTTAAGTTGTCGTCTTTGGTGGTGTGTTGTAAGTACTAGAGACGGGATTTTTTTATTTTATTTATTTTTTTCGTTTTTCACTTCACAAAAAAAAAAACCCAAGCTTGACATTTTGAACTTGAGGCTCGCGGATGAGCTCGCCTCCTGGGTCGCCGTGACTCGGTTCGTCCGGCAGAACTTCAACTCTTAGTATTATCACCATCATCATCATCATTATCATCATCATTATCATTATTATTATTTTCATTTCTCCTGGTTGTCATTGAGAGCGCAGCGGAGCGGGAGGATGATCCCTCCGGAGAACATGGCTCAGGACGACGACAGCGGGGAGCGGGAGAAGGAGAAGCCGGAGGAGGTGCCTCCGTCCCCGGCCATCAGTGTCACCCAGCAGGAGACCAAGGTACCCTCATCCGCAGCGACGGTCCGATGGACGTCAAGTTAAATAACGAACAAAACCTGCCTTATCACTCGGTTTTATGGACGGCCAACAACCAATGTCAATAAAAATGATATCATTTTTCCAAACTGCCAAACTTTTGGATAACACAGACTCGTTTACGGTAACGGGCACGTTTGGACTGGTACACACTTATTTACTGTACTAACTTAACCACTGAATCACGTTGAAATTGAAAATACGTGACATTATTTTCACTTAGAATCAGTGTGAACACGTATTTTACACGACAGACACTACTATTACACCTCGGCTATGTCGTTGTGGTGTTATTTAATGTGTTAGTTTGTGTAACCTCAAGCCTATACTATATTATTTTCAATTAAAATAGACTGCAAAAGAGTGTTACTGTTAAAGAGGGAATACGTGATGTTGTTTCCCATTATGGCCGAGTTCCAGGGCTCAAACTAGATTTTGGTTTAGTCTATATCACAATTAATGTAATCATTTTCCCAAAGCTTTTGTGAAACAGTTGGTACAGACACATGTTTTAATACCACTTGAAAGTTATTATTTAATTTTATTTGTAGTATTAATTAATTAAATGCCAGTTGGTGTTGGTTGGTGTTGGTTCCATATGCATATAGCAGAGAGCAAGGTGCCAGGTCATCAGACATTTCTCTGGGTTATTAACAAGGGGTTCAGGGATCTTTTCAAGGTGTTTGTCTCCTGGCTGAACACACAGGTGTTCAAGCCTCTGGCAACAGCCTCCTCTGATACCTTGGTGTAAAAAGCCAACCTTAGGAAACAACAATAAAGACAGCGATGCCATATGTTTTCTATAGTTGTCAGGTGTTATACGTCATAACTCTAGCCCGCTATGCAGTATGATATGGGTTATTTCTCTAACCAGTGTTTTGAGTCAAACCAGTATACTTTATGTTCAGCTATACATTTTGGCTCTCTGCCATTATGCCGTGTGTGTTTGTATTGTTCCTTAAAGAATACTGTGAGGCCCGAACATCAGAAACGCAAGGTGAGAAAGTGCTCCGAGCTGAGGCATATTTTATTTTTGTTGCCTGCCGTTTATCTGAGCAATAAGCTTTTTTAATGCATGTGTGCAAAGTTTAAAGTTGTTTGAAGTGACAACTTTAATGTCATCGAAACTAAAATGAGTCATCCACTGAAATGAATACAAGGAAAACTATATTAAAGTCAGTAACTCACGACCAGCCATTTGTCTGAATATACAATACAATCTTTTTTTCCCCTATAAATACACAATAATAGAATTGTATCGTACAATTTTGTGTTTATCCTCTTGTTATTTCCTGTGGTTGTGATGGGTACTTCAAAATAGAAGACTTCAATGAGTTGCAGTTATGTGCATTAGGTGGGCATGCATGTGTTCACACAGCAGTACACGGGTGGTAGTGGGGTAAATAAAGGGTCTAAATCGATTGGTCGGGATTGACCAGCTCAATCAATCTGTTGTCGTCAAAAAAAGCACATAACCGCAACTGAAACACTTATTACTCCATGAGAAGTTTGCATGCTCATGTCCAACCTAACTAACAAACAAAATCATAATCATAACTAACTATAGGATAAACTAACTATAAGTATACACAATAACTGCTATATATGGTGGTTATACTAAATCAGACTCTTAACAGATTATAATCTTTGTATTTTATGGAAAAGAGTTAAAGTTCAGGAAGCACTATTGAATGACTTGCATGCATAGTGCATGATAGCTAATTAACTATGTTAAATCGTACAAGATCAACGCCACAGTGTGAGGCAAAATGAGGAGGTGTCAGTCCCGCATTATAAATGGTGATTCAGTAAAAAAAAAGAAGGGTCATGAAGAAATTTATAGGAACACTGGACAAAAATGGCCTCCCGGCAAGTTCGAAAGTGTCCTGAAATGATTTATAGCCCCGCGCTACGAAATCACATTAGCTTGCCATGTGGGGGACCTCTCAGGATCTCCTGCTTAACATTAATGACTTGCTGTAAGCAATCGACTTCTGATTAGCCACTACTGTGGAGCAGAAATAAAGCACATGCACAAGCAAAATCACATGACATGACATGCAAAAATTAAAATAGGATTATATTAAAATATGTAAGATTTTTGCCCTAAACAATCTTTATAACAAAAACATCAAAAGCATTTCCCGGTCCCCGCCATGCTTTTGAATCAGCATGTCTCTCTCTCTCCTGCTCTCTCTCATCATCTCCAAATCTCACTCATATATTTTCATCAACTTTCTTCCACTTTTTTCTCCTCCTCCCTTCCTTTCCTCCCCCTTCCTCTCTCCCCACGGTACAGCTGCAGAGACTTAAGCGTTCTCTGTCCTTCAAGACCAAGAGCATCCGCAGCAAGAGCGCCGACAACTTCTTCCGCAGTGGCGGTGACAACAAGGCGGAGCTGCTGTCGGACGTCAGCAGCAGCACCGGCCACCTCAGCACCGTCGGGATTGTGCCGCCCCACAACACCCACCACACCATCCCCCCGGTGCCCCCCGCCATCCCGTGCGCTCCCCCACCCTCGTCGCGCTCGCCATCGTCCCGCAGCCCCTACCAGCTGGACGCGGCGGGCCACTGCTTCATGGAGCACATCTTCAAGAAACCCACCTTCTGCGATGTCTGCAACCACATGATCGTAGGTACGGTGACGGACCCCCACTCTCTTTTTTATTTTTTACCCTCGCCAGCCCAAGAGTGAGACGTGTGGGTGTAAATTCAGTTATTTCAATTTCAATTGCAGTAACTTAATGCGTGGGTCAGACTTATGCAACATTGTCGTCTTTCACGATGGTCACCATGTCAAATATAATGATTATTGCATCATACAACCTTGCTGTGGCATGAGCTGGAGACAGGGCACACGAAATGTTTGACGACGACACATTCAGTTTTCACAACTTGGCGTCAAGTTCCCCTTGGATTAGGGAGGAGGAGGGGGTTTGTACTTAGGGTTGCCTATTCCATCCCTGTGCTGCTGTTGGACTTGTGAGTCTAAGACTCAGTGTAGGTAGTGACACAGCAGCCATGATCACAAATCTTCCATTACCTGTCCGCACCTCAGCAGATGGTCCCCTTCAACTCCCTGCTCGTTCCTCTCCCTGTTAGCCAATAGTTTTAGACATTAGCCCCCCCCCCCCCTCTCCACCACAGACATCTTACCTGGCAACAGTTTTCTGGATCCCTCCCATAAGCATGTTGAATGTGAAATGGTGTCTCGTTTGTGTCCAGTGTGTGTTTTCCTCGAGTTGCGCCTTCGACTTCCTCGAGGGCGCAACTCCACCCCTAAAATCCACCTGCAGCACTCTCATCCACTTAATTCCATTTGTAATATTGGCACGTCGGCGTTGTTGGCCGGTGTTTGAGACAGGATGTTTTGAAGGGCCCTTGTAGAGCCTGTATCGGTACATAATTTGCTCAGCCTGTGTTCGGGATCGGGGTCCTATGTAGGTAGCACTGTGTGGCGACGTGTCTGGTTCTGATGGGTGAAAAGTAGTCACTGTAAATGTATGTACATGACTGTGTTGTTAGGTTGATATTAAACGAAAACGTATAAAACAACATTTAACAATACAATAACGATATGTATTCAGAATCTACCCGTAACAATAAGCGATGATAATTAATCAAGAACATATGTTCATATGCTGGCCGTTCTCGGGCTACAGTTACTACAGTTGGTAAGGCTAACGGGCGAATAATACACATAACCCATGTAGCCATGGCAACAATACTTCCAGTAGCGTGTCAGTCCTTGTATATTATAAAATGTATTTATTATTATTTTTGTGGCAAATAAAAGGACTACTAGACATCATCAAACACAATCTGAACAATTGGAATTGGAAACGTCATATTCAGCGGCACGTAGTAGTTAGGACCCCCGAGCCGCCCTGAGCCCGAACACAGACAGAGCGATTTATGTACCCACACCTGCTCCACCAGGGCTAACTACCTTCTCGGCTACTCATAACACTAAATCTGCTGTGCTCCTCCTCATTCATTCATATTTAATGGGAA
The DNA here is from genome assembly GCA_030340625.1 of Merluccius polli. Taxonomy (NCBI): domain Eukaryota; kingdom Metazoa; phylum Chordata; class Actinopteri; order Gadiformes; family Merlucciidae; genus Merluccius; species Merluccius polli. Next base: position 226,142 of record JAOPHQ010000852.1, on the reverse strand, counting down.
CCACTGACCCCGTCCAAGACATTTAAGATTGAGATAATGGTGTGTGTGTGTGTGTTGATGGGGTTCAATTTGTGTGTGTTGATGGGGTTCAGTGTGTCTGTGTGTGTGTGTGTGTGTGTGTGTTGATGGTGGGCATTGATGGGGTTCTGTGTGTGTGTATGTGTGTGTGTGTGTTGATGGAGTTCAGTGTGTGTGTGTGTGTGTGTGTATTTTGGCAACTAGCCCTGAGATGAATGATTGAAAGGCCAGGTTACGATGCAAAAGTCGGCGTACTTTTATTTTGATTCCAAGGGAAGGGAGTGGGGAAGGCAATGCTCTTGTTGAGGTTTCTTGATCCAGGGACTAAAGGGGCCAATGCCAACCCGAGGGCACACACAGAGGTGAGGGAGTGAGACACAGTAGACCGGGGATGTTTGATGATGTGTGTGTGTGTGTGTGGTGTGTGTGTGTGTGTGTCTTGATGGGGTTCAGTGTTTGTGTGTGTGTGTGTGTGTGTGTACTATAATGAGCAGTGAAAGAGCAAAGGGCTGTGTGGCTGTCAGAATGAGATTCGGGTTCACAGTGCTCAGGAGAGATTGGGGTGGTTTTCTTATGTGGGAGTGGGTACAGGGGCTACAGGACTGACAGACGGCCCGGCCCAGACGTGTCGCCTCGCGGTCCAAATCCTAAGGCATCGCACCGCACCCTCTCTATTTGCTGCTGTGGGAGTTGTGGATGGAAGTGCTTAAAACCAGGAAATTAAATTCAACACGAGTCCGCCACAGACCCATTGGTCCGCCAGTGCTTAATGAATGTCACTTGTCCAATCACGTGACCGTATGCGAGCCGTCCCATAAACCTTTGTGGCACACGTTACTGTGTCCAATACAAAGTGAATGGGAAGCGTCGCCGCCCGCAAGGCACCGCCTCCGGTGGGGCCGGGCGGTAATACTGTCTCAATGAACTGGGTACCATACACTGTTTAAAGCAAAGTGTTAAATCAATTTCTTCAATTTATCAATTTCTCTAATCAGGGACTTTTCTATTGCTGTTTAAATATGAGACACACCTTGCCAATTCATTCATATGAGAGATGAGATTAAGATAACATAAGATAGTGCTTTATAAATGCCTGAAGGGAAAAACGTCTCTTAAAAGCAAGAGGAATATTATGCTAATATAAAAATATTTATAGCACTCACAATGCATTGCTTGTTTTTTTTTCACACTGAAACTTCTGTGAAATGATGAATGAAATGAAATGAAGTGTCATTCATAATGAGAAACCAGAATCCCATTACGTTTCTTAATGATGCATTCATTAGATTTACTTGGGAGTAACATTTACTGGAAGCATTTAATTCCATCTTCTGGCAGTGTGTAATTAAATGGATACGGATGTGGAATGAATGGTTCCTGTGCTGATTCAATTTTACTTTGCAAGGGAAGTGCCAGTCATATCCAAAAGGCAACATGAGATTGGGCAACATGTAAATGTATGTAATCGTATTATGTTGCAAAACACTATACAACAGTTTATTCAATTAGCTCTTAAAAACATAGGAACCTAAGTAGTTTTCCACCAATTGAAGTGTTAACATTGTTGCGTGACTCTATGGCCTCCATTGTTGCACACGTGTGTGAAGTTTAGTTGTTTAGTTGTCCCTCGAGCAGCAATAATTGTATTATTACAATATTATGGGTACCATTGACTAGATTTCAGTATACAGATTTGTAGTTAAATTGTTAATAATGTAATGTAGTGAAATGTGTTCCTTCCTTGAAGGCTGCACTATTACCCAACCTATTTTAGTGCAGGTGTACTCTAAATAATATAACGATGATTGATGATTCAATTCTAAGACAGCACTGTATTACATCACAAGTATTTTCCAAATGAAAAAGATTAACCGAATACACCAGCTAGCTGGGGTAGTGAATAACATTATTCAAACACTATTCCAACACTTCATTCTTCTGTATTCCTTTCAGTGTTGTCCTTGCCTTTAGAAATGACTTTATAAATGAAAATCAAAAAACACACAATCTTTTATGTGTGTGTGTGTGTGTGTGTGTGTGTGTGTGTGTGTGTGTGTGTGTGTGTGTATGTGTGTGTGTATTTCCACTTGGCCATGGCTTGTTAAAGTAAAGTATTAGTATTTAGTGTTCTTAATATGAATTCTTCAACTTTAGAGCCACAGGTACAGGTTTCTACCCTGGAAATAAGATGTGTTGAGTGCTGGTTGATTCACAATGATTGATTCCTGGCCTTCTGCTAAAAAAAAGATGTGTTTTCCAGCTTTGTGCTGGGAAGTGAATAAGTCAGGTACTGTCTCATAAGTGACGTTCATGTTCATGAACATCATGTTCAAATCAGCATTTTTCTCACAACTGTCTGAAGGATTGCATCACAACACCCGGTTTGTAAATTAAGTCTGTAGCATTATACCCATCATTTTTATATTTGTTTTGATAGTTTATAGTGTTTCTAGATTACTACTACTACTACTGCTACTACTACTACTGCTACTACTACTACTACTACTGCTACTACTACTGTTTTTATTAGAACAGATGAATAGATAGATTCATGAGTGAAAGATACATAAATGAATGACTAAAAAAAGAAGGATGTTAACTAAGTAAGTATGCAGAAAAAAATAAATAAAAAATAGACGCCAGAGTGAGGATTCATTCACGGAAATTCACATACAGGAAGACTTTTTGATTAAGATCTGGCTGCTCGATACAGCAGCACAATTGACCTGACTTCACGTGACAAAAGCAAAAAGCAGGCGACGGAAAAACGCAGGTTGAAGTGTCTGTTACCAGATCATTTGTTATCGGCCAGGTCGTTCTCGACAGTCAGTTCTGATCCAGTGCGGTTGTGGTCGTGGTCAGCAGGCCGGCAGAACACAGGCTTTGACTCACGCGTTGTAATGAATGCTGTAGTGATCCCGTCCAGCTCAGTATCACTCATCTGGACCGCAGGGCCCCGGCCCAAGCAACACGAGACCTCACGGGCCCAGTCCAAACCTATTATTCAGTTTCAAGTTCCTACAAAACTGAAGACTTGACATAGGATAGCGCACATGTCCAGCACGTGGAGCACGAGCAAACATTTTTATGTTTCCCTCTCTGTAAACTCACACACACAGAGCTGTATGTGTTTTGTGTGTACATGGTGCAGGGCTTCGTGTTTGCTGTCGTGTCGCTGGGCTTCACATAAGCTCCAGACGAATAACTTGGATGTTGTATTGGATCAAGTCTGGACCATCTGGACCCACATGCTGTTTTCCCATTTCTAATCTTTTCTCATAGTGCTCCACATTTCATTTGACTCTAGTGAGATGCGCTGTCCGTTTGACAACAGAGCTAAATAAAAAAGGAGTTTTGAACACGCAACAGCAATAGGACTCCAGACAACTATGTCTTACACGGTATCCCGTGCTGTCATCCAACGAGACGAGTGGATCAATAAATGCTTCACATTTTTACACGCACAAAGAGAGAGAGTCTGGGCCGTGGCAGGACACGTGCTCATTGATTAATCAATAGAAAGCTGGGGGCGGTGGGCTGGTGGACGGCAACCAATCACAGCCCAGAGTTCACTCTCTCTACTCTACTGTGATCACTGTTACTATGTCACCAAGTCTGTATGTCTGTCCGTCTCTCTCGAGCTGTCTATCCATCTACTGTATATTTATCTCAGACCATCGTGTCAACTTCCGCCGCTCTGGCAATCCCTCTCTTTTAATCTCCCAACACATCCACCGTCCACACACACACACACACACACACACCTCATTTATCTGTCGTCTTGACGTGGTGGTGAAGGAGGAATTACTTACCAAGCAGAATTGTGTTTCCTGCGTTGATGGGATGAGACTGATGGATGGAGTCTTTTGATCATGAAGATGAATGACAGACGCAGGTCTTTTGAGGTGTATGTGATGGATATTAAAAAATGGATTTTGCCAACCAACCAGAATTTGCCAACCAGCAGTTCTCGTTTAGTTTAGATTTGACATTTCTTTCTGTTAGCTGGTTCGGTTACATTTCTTTATCTGTTTGGGCATTTTTAGATACTATAACATACTGTACTTAAGTAGTCCTTTAAAACATACCTACAGTCATTACTGGGTGCACGTTGTGACTCACCAATACATTCCATTCCAGTCCTTCATCAAAACCCCTCGACATGACCATGATATAGCGTTTGTTTTTCTTTGCATGTGTCTGTGGGCGTGTGTGTACTGTATTTCTTATATGTGTGTGTACGTGTGTGTGTCTGTCTGTCTCCCTAAGGAACAACGGCCAAGCATGTGGTATTTCTGGCGGGGAACACGGCCAAGCACGGCCTGCGCTGCAAGGCCTGCAAGATGAGCCTGCACCACAAGTGTGAGCACGGCGTTGGGAAGCAACGCTGCCAGGGCAAGCTGGTAAGATATCCCCCCCCCGACACACACACACACACACACACGCACACATACACTCCTCCTCCGCCAATTCAGACTTCCTGTGAACATCTACCTACTGTAAACGGCTACCGGCAAGGATGGTGTGTTGGCATGGCATATGGAGTTTTACAGCACGGCACACAACACACAGACAGTGGACAGATGGTGAATACATACTGCCAGATATAACCATAGAGGATGTGTGGGATTGCGCCGTTTCAAACGGTATGCTTAATTGCTGCTGTTTATTTATACCCTGCCTTTGAGAAGAGTTGGCCTGTGTGTGTTGTTCTGTTTGTTATCGACAGAATATATGCCGCATATTCAGAAATAACACGATGTCATGTGTGAGTTGGCTGCCGTGTGGCATCTGCGGTGGCCGTCTTCGTCACCACTCTTCATCATTGTTAAACTAACTGGTGTGTTAGGAGGAGAGGGCCACTTTTATCTAGGAGGCCTTCATCCATCAGCATGAATCATGGTATCGTGATGATCAATAGGGTTTGCCCCCAGGGTGTCATGCATGAAATGTTCATAGATAACATGCTCTGGTAAATTGGCACCAGGTGCATTGTTTCGCCACGACTGCCTCTGCCTAACATGCAAGACTAGAATGCTTTTAACTCGAAGAAATTAAGAGATGCGAAAATGTGTGGTGCACGGAAAGATTAACTGTGGGAACCATGTAACCAATGGAAAAATGTATCTTTGTAGAAGCGAAAAGAGTAGGTAATGTGATATCTCAGTCAAGTCAACAATGTGATCCTGATTGCAGACATAGAAAAACCTCAGCTGAACCATTCACTCACTGAAACCTACTCATCAACTATGATCAATGTGCTATGTATACTGAATTACGGTCATCGTTACGTGATTTTGAGATTGGTTACTGATGCAGATTAAGACTTGGTATAATATGACACCCCTCTCTTTCTAATGCTCTCATTCTCCATCCATCTCTCCTTCTCTCTCTCTCTCTCTCTCTCTCTTTTTCTCTCTCTCTCTTTTTCCATCTCTCTCTCTCTCAAACACACACACACACACACACGCAAACAGTGTGTCGACATTGTAATGAGATTGTTAAGTGTTGATAAGTGTTGTCTGGGTGCAAGGTGGGTGGTAGGGTGTTTTTCCAGGCAGGGAAGAAAGTGGTCATGAATGGTTGTGCCAAGAACCAGTCTCCTATTGCAAACCAGAAAACTGGCCAGCACCACGACTATGCGGGGGCTTTTAAATCATTCACAAACACACATCTGCAATCACACACGTGCGCGTGCACAAACACACACGCACAAAAAAGAAAGACTTTAATCATCCTTTTGTTTTGCACTGCCAATGTTTATGTGCCATTGGATATGTTATGGATGCCAGTCTTCCAGTTTCCAAGAACTGTCTCACTAGGATAACTTAGATATTTTGTAAGGACTTCACTTTTAGTACGTACTGCAGCTGCCCTACAAATGATGTACTGTTGCATACAGTATGCATACAATTGGGACATACTACAGGTGATTTCACTGATTAGCACACCTGCAACAAGAGACGTCTGCGCTCTCTCGACAGCTGAGTTGATGTGACGTATCTTCCGCTGCGCAGAGGATTGTGGGTCAGAATAGCCAGAAAAGCATGCTGGCTTGCATACTGCAAAATGCGACCGGATGTAGTAGGACATCCTGGTATTTTTGGCATACTGCATTTGACATACTATGTATTGGGACATACTATTGGAGGGAGTCAATACCCTGTTAACCCAGAGAGGGTTGGACACCTAGTGGAGCACCAAAGAAGAACCAGGCCCTTCTGGTAGTACATCACCAATACAATTCTACTTCCTGTTGTTCTCCATGACAAGAGTGATTTCAATGACAGTAAACACAGGACAGAATAAGCCTAACCCTAACCCTCATAGAAGAGATTAGAAAAAGTGAAAATGTTAGTTAACGTAAGTTAGCAAAAACAAAAAGATATAAAAAATGGAAAAAACAACATGAAAGAAAAAGACTAGAAAAAAGACTAAGACTGGGTTCACAGATAGGGTTCTCCTTATCTGTGTTTTAACTTGTGCCTGTAATTCCATGCTTGGAGGATGAGCCTCCCTGCTTGGATAGATAGGATCAGCTCTCAACAGTGGAAAATGAGGTTGAAAGGTCAGGCATAAAACGGGAAGCGTCCCCAGAGGAGTACAACTCTAAATTAGGGTTTGCTCTAAACTTGCACACTACTTCTCAAGCTTGTTTCTCTTGGCCAAAGCAGCTTTTAGTTTATTATTTTGTGTATTTGGATTTCATAAATCACCATAGTTTGATCATTGGTGAAATATCTACCATTGACGCATTTCAAAGCAGAATACGTTGAAGCAATTCACAGTGATATTTAAATGTCCCATCTAGATGGCACAGCAGAGCAAGGCTTGTTGAATTAAAATTTAAATGTCACAAAGTTACAGTCCAACCAAAAGTCATCCAACACATTCGTTATATAACCCTAACCATCAGGCCATCCCTAATGTTATGGAAAATTGGCAGCGGCTGCTAAATAGTAATTTACTATTAGTATGAGGCAGGCGCTTGTATAAGCGACCTGACAGTGAAGTCAGATACACGTAATTTAGAAGCTCGCTATGGAAGATGTCGGCTGGTCTCCGTACAACACAGTCATCTTTTTGAAGAACTGGAGCAAACAGCAACAAACTTGGTCAAGCTAAACCTTAAAAGGCTGTGTAAATCTTCCTGCGCTGCATTAGGGAACTATAGAGCAAGGACGCAGGATATTTCAGTGACTAGCGGGTTCCAGGTTTGATCCCCTATGTAGCCATAGCCATCCTTACGCAAGAACCCCTAACCTCTATCTGCCCTATTTCCAATCTCTATTACTCTGAAATGGCTAATTAGTCACATGAGAATGAGAATGATAAATATGAAGGACAGACTGTTGGATAGGTGTAAATAGGAAAGAAACCAAGACAGACTTTGCCTTAACAACATCTTGTACACAACTGAGTCAATTATAGAGTGGAAAATATTACAACAGAAAAAATAAATACGTACTAAACAAAGACATGAATAGTAATTCCCCCCAATGCTTTTGTGCATTCTCAATACAATACAGTGACTAAAAAGAAGGGCCCTCGTATTGTTTTTGTCATCTTTTATCAGTTGGTGCACTAACCAGGCGAGCATGCAACACGCATGTCTCTTTTCAACCTTTTGTTTATTGACTGTCTTGACAGCTCAGCCCTGAAGAAGGGCTGAGACAAGACCACCATCGCTTGCTTTTTTTAGCCTCCTCCACCTGCGTGGTGTTGAACAAAACAATAATCCAGAATGATTAGCTATGACACTCGACCCCAACTTGGTTATAATCCTACATGCACCAAATACATTTAAGTGATAGGCTACTACAGGCCGCCCAATGTTTCTATTGCATTCTACTGACACAAAGCAACAGAAACATATTGTATGAAATAAAACTCAGATGCCAAAACGTGTTCAACGTATAAAAACTAGAAGTGTGAAAAGACACTGAGGAGGTGACATGATGATTTTCTTTCTGTTTTTTTCCTTTGACAGTAGGCACCGTGTGCCTAACACCAAGTGTTATGTTCTTAAGGCTGAAACGAGACAGGAAGTATTGATCCAACAGCAGACGCCGACTGCCAGAATCTAATGAATTGATAAATGATAAATGTGGAAAACCAGTTGTTATTTGATCTTTTGAGATTGGAAGAAATGGGTAAACGTCTTCTGTGTGTTTTATTCTGCCTCACGGTGCTCTGATTATTCAAGGTATGCCACATGTGAAACGATAACATTTCTATTTCTATCTATACAAAGGAACCTTGTAGCGTGTTGGTACTATACAATGAACAGTTCTGTGGGAGCAATAGGCATAATCCTCAATTCACAAGACAAAGAATGTCACAGAGCCAGTTGATCTGTCTTAAATTGAACTGTGGGTCTGGATAAACTCTGGGTGAAAAAAATATCTGGGCGCTTCTGAAATTCTTTGGTGAGCTCGCAACTCGATGCGTGGTTATGTAAGATTACAAAATGGTTTACAGAGAAGACCCACAGTATAAGTACGACTGCATTAAGCTTTCAACATGTCCAAATTTCACTCAAACTCTAATTTTTTTGGGGTTGTCACTTTTTAATCCCAACACATCTTATAGTGAATAAAGATGAATCTGGTGCTGTTCCAGTATAGTGGTTATCCAAACAGAACCAGTGATTCAGCTGTGCATATTTGGGAAAGAGCAATCATTGTGGGCTGTGAATTTCAGTGGTGGGCGCCTCGCTGTCTATTGTGCTTCTTAATAATCCTTCAACCCTCACTAACCCATCTCTCCCCTGCCTCCCCCGCCACCACCACCCTGCTCAGCCCAAAGGCTTTCGGCGCTACTATAGCTCCCCGTTGCTGATCCAGGAACAGTTTGGATGCATCAAAGAAGTCATGCCTATTGGTAAAACACCCTTCTCCGTCCTTTCATCCCTGTGGTCCAGTTGTAAAATGTCAAACCTGTTGAATTGGACACATTGTACGGTACAGTTGAACAGTCCTATATTGACTGGGTTGTCTTTGTGGGCATCCCTGTGGTTCTCTTCTCTAGCGTGTGGCAACAAGGTGGACCCTGTGTACGAGGCCCTGAGGATGGGTACATCCCTGGCTCAGAAGGCCAAGAGGGCCAGTGGCTCCGACTCCCCTCACAGAAACTCGGTAAGGTTTCTCTTCACCTGCGTGCGATTGGCTGATGAGACTGTATACTGTGTTGTGTTGTGTTGTGTCCCTGTTAAACATACATGTCATCTACACACACCTTTTGTGTTTTAGGGTGATACCAAAATTAGGTGCTTGGGGGGGGGGGTTATGTGTGTCATGTGATTTGGTTATATCATGTTATTATATTATTTAGATATCATTATTATTGTGATATATGCTTAGGAGGATTTTTTTAATGTTTTGTGTCGGTGTTAGGCAAAAGTTTTCAATTCATATCAAAATTGTTGACAGTTTAGTAAAGCATTTTCAAGTAGGCTACATTTGTTTTTATACAGTTTTTCAGATGAACTCATGCTCAAAGAAAGTGCAGTCAGGACAATGAAGAGACAATGATGTCAGTGGAAAACACTCCCCGTTCTCTGATTGTGACTCGTTGGCTCGACCTAAGCCTAACGACTGCGGAGCCAAAACACGCTCCGGCCATCTCATCCCGTTTCCTCTTGTGTATTCGCTTTTATCGCTCATGCTGTCGGTTTGGGCGGGAGAGTGCATCTCCAAGAGGACATGTGAAAGTGGTTGGGCCGTCCTGTCCAGAGCAGCTGTAAAAGAGAATGGGCCGTGTGTCACCAGAGCTGGGAGGGGGAAAGGCTGTGATCTCAACGGGGCTTATGATAATAGTTACCAAATGTCTGTTTGAGCAACACCATTTCGGTTTCTTGCTCAAAGTATTGCCTAAAATGTCGATAGGTTTTTTTTTTTATTGAATGGATTGACTTGGTCTTCTTTGTTCACTTTTTCTTCATTAATTATCTGTTGGTTTGTCTGTCCTTCCGCATGGCTATTTTTTCTTTGCGTGGGAAATCTGTTCATTATGAATCCCACGTTGAACGTATGTCGGTGTGTTTGTATGTTATGTGTTGTGTGTCACAGACAAGTGACTTGGACAAGGTTCCTGAGGAAATAGCAGGCCACAGCAGCGGCCGCAACCTGTCCAGAAACCACAGCGATGATGGTGAGTTTCCACTGAGGGTGCATCTGGAAAAGGCGTTACTTTTCCATGGGTGGTATTCTGTTGTTTCCAACCAGAGAAGCAAAACCACATTTTTTTACTATGAATAATGTTAAATAGTTAATAAATAGACACCCAGGGTGACTAGTCTTCATTGCAGACTATGAACCTTTTTTTTAAATATTAGTTTAATAATATGTAATAGTTCTTTATTAATAACAAGTATTTTTGTTCTTGTTTTAAATTGCCACTTGATTGAATACTCTTTAGATAGATAGGGTCCCTGCTGGGCACAAGTGTATTGATCCTTGACATTCTGCAGTATTGAACACATATACAAATAAATAAATGTGGAAGTGACTATAAATAGGAAGAGTATCGACCTTGGTATCGACACTTACAGCCCCCCTCCAGTTTCTGTTCTTTTTTAGCTTTTTGTATTATAAAGGCACCCCCCACTGCTATACTTTACTTCCATTCTACTGACCCTGACCCATGCAATGATTGGAAAAACAACTGATTTTTAAAAGCGGTTAAACCAGATCTTTGCAACAAAAAAAGTGAACCCTGATGAGCCAAGATGTCGCTGGCCAAGATGGTGTCAGTTATACTGTATTATGTTAAATTATCGAAAACAAGCTGTTGGCGTGAAGATTTGAGGAAAAGCAGAGCGCAAACTTGGCCGGAGGGGTTTTACTTTTACTTTACTAGCATAGAGCCAAGACTAGCGCTGAACCAACATCCCTCAAAGAGAATGGAATAGTTATGCTGAGCTTAAGGTCTTACCACCATGTCTGAATGCCAATCAAATGTCCTGTGGCTTTACCAACAAAAGGGACCAAGATTCGGCCTCCCACTGTTGTAATGCCAGCAGTCTATTTGAGCTGTTTTGGTGTCATTAAAGTTTTTGCTTTCTGCTTTCTCTTTAGTTTTCACAGGCCTTGAGAATGGCACAGAGCATTACCAGCCAGAAAGAAAGTTTGAGGATCTGGTAAGAAACTCAAAAACACACAATTAACAAAATAATTTAGTTTGTAGAAAGTGGAAAAAAACACAGTCCAAAATGCAATGGATTTCATGGTATATATTTTTTGTGCATCAAAGTGATGAATTGAGCATGGTGCATCATGTATGTTTAGGATTATGATGTGACTCACACGGCTGGAGTATCCCATCACTTAAACTCACCAACTTTTATTTTTGCCCCTTTCACTATTCCTTTTCAATGTATTTTTACTCTTCAGCAGGGTGGCTCTAGCGGAGTCAGTAAACCTCTGAGAACCATCTGTGCTGCTTACTGTGACGAACTATGAACTCTGTCCCAGCCTGAGAACCGATACCCAACCCGCACTCAAACAATGTGTCCAAGCGTGCACTACCCTTGGCCTGGCTCCATCCCTGCTGCCGCGTTTCCCAGACGCATGGAGAAAGGGAAAAACATATTTTTCTGCCATCACAAATCATACCCAGGCAGACTTCTTCGACTGCTGGCATTGGCATATATAGGTCTGAGTAGTTAGTATTTACTAGTATGATGGCTGGCTCTGGGCTCTGTGGTGCATTTAATCATTTAATGCATTTAACCTCTGCATGTAACGATGCTGTCGCTGCCAAAAAAAAAGGTTAAGCCTGGTAATGTAAAGTTAATACCGACGGTGATTCCAATGGGCTGACATTTAAGTCATTTCATTATCATATTGTTCAAATAAACGCCTTTGATTCTCTTTTATTAGCACATCATCTTAGCCACAAAGGAGCTCATAGTGCATTCATGACTTCCTCTAAGACCTGCCTCCCCCCCCTCCCACTGTCAACAATGGGGGGGTGGGGGTGGGGCAAGAAGGCGTGGAAAAGGCGCAATATTCGTAAAACGCACAGGTGTGTTCTCTGCACATGCCCAGTCGGTACCTCTCCCAGCGAGCAGCCAACCGTTGGAGTCGAGCGGCGGTATGCTGAGCACAGCTGGCGGTGGGCTGTTTGTCTGTCTGGTGACAGCTCCATTAGACCTGGGTGGAGGACAGACAGATGGAGGCTCCACGGGGGGTAATGAACCCTGCATGCGTCTTCGCCACTCCCCGTCGGGAGGGGAGGTAGGGGAGGGCGTGCGGGGAGAGGAGTTTGGAGAATATTGGATGGAGAGGCAGGGAATCCACGACATAGTGCTGAGTCAATAGATAAAAGTGTTGAGTCATGGTAAGCAATCATTTTCATGTATATATAGGTGCTAAAATATAAAACTAGCTACATGATTGTACGATCCAGTCGGCATTTATTTATTTTTTATTGGCAATTTCTACTGAATCTTCTCTGTCTTCTCTGTTCGCATCATTGGATTTCTCTAATCCAGCTTCCCTAATATATCCATAGTTTGAAAAAGAAAGTGCAATGTCTTCCATCTTTCCACTCTAAACCTAACGTCAGCTAAGATAACGTAGGGCAGCGATGTGGTTCAACTTTACCGGATTTGTCATTGGTTGATGGTGTGCCTCTCTTCTTCAGGTCCACAGGGTCAATTTCTCTTGTTGCCACCATAATGCATGTCATATATCACTAGTAACTGCAGGCTATGGGGGGGGGGGGGGTTATGCCTCGACAAATTATCGAATTTTTCATGATTCCAGTGTGACAATCATAAATGCTGAGGCCACCTTGCAGAATGCATCGACGCACCTTCAAATTCACTGGCAGCAAATTCGCCCGCTTCAACTTTATACTTCTATTTAGGGTGTTTTTATCCAAAAAGTGACGACCGACCCATGAACTCCACGGAAGAGCAGATAGATGTACGGCGTGCTTGCTCAAGGAGAAGTACAGGTGGGCCGCAGACAGAAGCCAGAACATTTTGGCTGGGAGTCGAACACACGACAACCCTCTGCTGCAGTCTGGTGTATTTCTGACGATCTAACAGGAATTCGAGTTCGGGTTGGTTGAGACGGTGCTGGAAATGGCAGGATGTAGGGATACGTCTTTCTGCTAATTATGCTAACACTTCCTCCCGAGTCACTTCCTGTCCTCCCACACCTTTTTCATTTCCTGCAAGCTTATGAGAAACACAGCGAGGGGATCCTTCCATCTCCCACTCGCGTCGAAGACGGATTAAAGAGAGGAACAGTCTGCAGGAGGACTTAAGCCTAGTGCTCTGCTGTGACAATAACCTCTCCTTTGCTCTGTTGTTGGGAGTGGTACATTTCAGCACTGATTGATGGCAGTGTGATTACAACAGAGTACATCAAATAATGTTGGCAAAGATGTAACTGTAGTTTTAGTTAATCTATTGTGTGTGTGTGTGTGTGTGTATGTGTGTTCACTAGGAGCAGGAGAGACTTGAGCTACAGAAGGACATTCTCCAGCTCAACACCTACGTGGCCTTGTTCAGCTTCACGCCTCAGGACGATCACGACCTGGAGATGAGGTTTGTTTGTTTGTTAATACACACATTTACATTCACATTTACATATAGGGCATTAAGCAGACGCCTTTGTCCAAAACGACTTACAATAAGTACTTTTGTCAGTTGAAAGTAAAACAACAATATATCGCTGTCGGTATAGCAAGGATGTCAATAGAACGCGGTTTTCAGCGCACCATAATTTATAGGTTTAGCTATCCTTTCTGGTATAGGCCTACAACATGGATAGCTAGGGTAAGATATTGCAGCTGTACGATGCTAAGTACTATTGCCAGGACGTACGAACATACAATAAGTGCATAAGAGTTTTTTTTTTTTTTTTTTTTTTTGGGGGGGGGTAGGGGCAGTGTCACACACACACACACACGCGATCTAAAGGTCTCAATATCTGTTAATAACGTTAAGCTAAAAAAAAAGGAGTTAAACAAAGTTCCCAGTTGGTGCGTTTGCTTCGATGTGACATGTGATATACCCTTGCTATTGACCTTACAGTAAATGTTGACCTCAGAGACATCAGTCAACATGATAGCACTGTAGCAGCAATCAAGTAAAGATGTATCTATGTCTTTAAATGCATATTACAACTACTTTCTTTTTAAACTGATACATCCATTGCTAAGAGAAAGGAATCTGAAAAATCCTCCTGCATGTCTGTTGTGCTTGAGAAGATAGAAGTTACTCATCGCAACGCATCTTCATCCTGTGGGAAATTATAAACTTCATTCAAAGTGTACCAGAGGCCAAAGTGGCCATGAATAGATTCACATAATTATCTAATTAACTTCCTTTTTTTTGTAGGGAGGGTGTATAGATATAATTTCATCAAGTGTCCTGATTACCAGCACCTGACAGGTTATAAATATATCTCAATGTCATGTCTAGCATCATTCATCCTGATACAAGTATAGCCTCTTGAAAACTAGCTTGGCCTAAAACCATAATATTTAGTGTGTTGGAGCAAACAAGTGTGAGCCTTCTTTGTTGTCTTCAGGTCTCTGAGCCTAAGACATATTTTCTTCTCTGGAGATGCCGCAAGATCATGATAGAAATACTACAATATTTTTGCATTGGAGAAAAATGTGTTCACCTCTTTTGTTGTCTTCAGTTCTCTGAGCCGACAACGTATTTCCTTTCTTCCCCCTGGAGATGCCGTCATCTAGCTTGCCTCTTGAAAACTAGCTGCAGTCAGCTAGAGGATTGAGGTAGTTTTTTTACAAACGTGTTTCAGAACAATAACTCAAGGAGGACCTCGCTATCATGTTATTGTCCCCCAAAGCTCAGCTACCACTTTTCTCCTCCTGTGTTAACCGTGATGTATCGCGCATCACGCTAACATCCCACTGAAACTGGCCCTCAGGAGAAAGAACATTCCTGCACTCTTTCATCCCAAGTATTCCCTGTCTCAGACACCTCTTAACACCCTTTCAAGACTATCTATCCATCTCTTTTTTTCTCTCTCTCTCTCTTTCTCTCTCTCTCTCTCTCTCTCTCTCTCTCTCTCTCTCTCTCTCTCTCTCTCTCTCTCTCTCTCTCTCTCTCTCTCTCTCTCTCTCTCTCTCTCTCTCTCTCTCTCTCTCTCTCTCTCTCTCTCTCTCTATATATATATATATGTGTGTTATCACATGTACGTATGACTTACAGCTCAAGCTCAAACAAGCTGTCTTTCATTTGTTCATAACAAACTCCCACTGGCAGGCTTAATTTAGTATGCAGTATGTTGTATTCCTGTAGGGCGTCCACTACTCCCCCTAATAGCTACTTTACTTTTACAGGCCGGACCAACTGTTGTCATGAATTTCACCTCTATTAAAACCTCAACTCAAGTGTTTGGCTCTCTGGGTTTCAATTCCAGGTCATAATTAAAACGTTTTAAGAGCCAACTCCAATGAAGCAGAATAAAGAAATAAAAAAACGGATTGGTCAATTAGCTCGAGTTCAAACTGAGGTTTGGGATTATGTGAAATTGGCATAACTCTGATTACCATTTCAAACGCAAATCTCTATGGATACCCGATATAAACCTGCCTATTAAATATGTATTATTTTCCTTCCACAGTTTTTGGATGGCTGGCTTGTGTATTTCAATAGATGGCAGTACCCTTACACTTCCTGTGGCTAGAACAATGCGTCTCATGACTCACACCGCTCCACTGCTAGTCAAACATATTCCCAATGTGAGTGCCAGTGTGGATGTCTTCACACCTACCACAGCACTGTTCTCTGAAACACGTTGACTTTTCCCAGCGAACGGACCGTCAGCGTTGTAATTCAGTAACGCCGGGGGCGAGGGGGGAAGAAAACACCATTTACTTGACTTGAGGCATTTCTTGCTTGGTCAGAGAGGGGGCTTCTCATAGGCCCGTGGCTTTGAACAGATGCTTGCAATTATGACACACAGGTTGAATCAGAGGGTGCCGATGTTCCCGGAGTGGGACGATCTATTGCACGTATGAAACCAAACAAACAGGACAAAGGTCAATTACATCCAATGGGAAGAATCTGACCTTTTCCGTTCAACTTGGCATCAATGATCGTAGAACAAGGGAAGGTTTTGCTTGCCTTTAAAAATAAATAGTTTTTGCTCTTACACCGCTTCTCAAGTCAAAGAAAACGATACAAAACATCATTTCTATAATTTCCTTTGCTTCTTGTGCTTGTACTTCATAGACCGGGAGACCGGATCCTACTGGCAGATGACTCCAACGATGACTGGTGGAAGGTATGTAACTCATTACTCATATGTCAATTTAACAAGTTTCCATCTCCGCTTCAGTCCAGTTCGCTTTGCGTCTCCCCCTCACCGGGTCGAACGCCCTTCCTTATAAGCAAGGTCAAAAACGCTCATATAATAGATGGACGGATGAGCCGCAGGTATTAAGGCGGTAAATTACAGGAGGACAGAGAAGCGTGGCAGATAAATGAGAGGGAACAAAAGGGCCAATCGGTGGCTGGGTGGAGACAGGCCAGCTGCCAGACCATGAAGACACTCATGCATCTTAACAATGTTGTTGTTGTTGGCCCATAGTCTGCAAGTCAACAGAGATGTCAGTACAGAGGCTTAGGCATTGTTGGTCTATATAGCTTCCAGTACAGTCCAATGTGCTCGCTATCTGGATCAACCCAGCATATGAAAATAGAAGCTGCATGGTTTGCATTATTAATGACATTTCTGGAAAAAGAAACCTGAAAAAGACATTACTTTTCTTTGTTCAGGGCATAATTGAGGACAGGATCGGCTACTTCCCAGCAGCCTATGCTCACCAGGTGGAAGCGGAGGACCAAGTCTTCAGGTGTAACAGGACATTCATTGGCTGTAAGGAACAAGGACAGATCACACTCAAGGAGGGACAGGTAGGATCCTTCCTTTGGTCTTTTCTTGCGTTGTGAACCAAGTTTCGTTGAGAGTTATCAAAACCTAAATCTTTCGAATTCCCTAAGCAACTGTGGCCCATATCATAATCAAACTATAGCTATTAGAGAGCATTAGAATCAAATTATCCAGTAGCCCTTTCTAATTATACCAAGTCTGTTCTTATACCTCTCACAACCTCACTCTCCCTCTCTCGTACCAAGAACAGACTTGGGTTGAATTGACCAATAGAGAACCACTCTCATTGGTTGCCATGGTATTAATATATTGGCTTTGTTGAACTGGAACATGCACCCTGCTCTCTCCCCCCCCCCCCCCAGCAACACTTTCCAGGGGAATTTTTAGATTCAGTGAAGAGATGAGGCTTGCAAACCCCCTAATGGAAGTTATACCACTCATTTATTCATCAATCAGTGGCCCCTTCCTTCCTATTCTCCACTGGAGACCATGGCTAGTTGCCCAGCCCAACAGAAAAGAACCAGCATTGAATCCTACCATACACCAGGCCTTGGTAGACATTGCATGGCTGTAATCTCACAAAATTGATTTCATGGATAGGCTAAAAGCTGACTTTGATACAGAGTGAAACGGCTGCCATAACGTGACCATCGTCTTCCTGCCGCTCCCTTTAGATTTGCGTGAGCAGCGAGGATGAACAGAGCGGCTTCATCAGGGTGGCGAGCAGGGAAGAAGAGAGGCTACGTTCCCTGTGATGTTCTGGAGAACATCTGAGAGAAAAACCCGCCCAAAAGGTTGGAGAGAGAGAGAGAGAGAGCGAGAGAGAACAAGTCAGATAGAGTGAATGAGAAAGAGAGAGAGAGAGGGAGAGTCAGTGTGGGGTGGAGGTGGCAAGGCAGAGAGAGAGAGAGAGAGAGAGAGAGGAGGGTGTAACTGCTGGGACACTATAGCTGCCAAGTCTCCTTGGAAGGAGAGTAGATGAACGGTCTGGTGAGGCTTCAAAATGGCCGCCTGAGGATGCCATTTGGGATCTCGGCAGAACAGTGACTGACGGATGACGCTTCCGTCGCTATGGCTACACTGTGGTCACTATGGTCGGCGCCTACTTGCCTCACTACCCCCCAGCTGAAAGAGTGCAACGCTGTGGTGACAAAGGCCTCTGGACTGGATGGCGAGGAGGACGACGCATTCTTGGATTTCCTTTCAACCCGTTCACCTATTCGTTTTGTCACGTAGTTCCACCTTGAAACTTCATAATCGGTTGTCATTAGTTTGTGAGACGTACACGTCATGATTGTTTTAAAAACATGTTTTGGGGGTAGTCAAGTTTATTCTGCATTATGCTCAAACAAACAGCTAGGATGCCTTTAACAGCGATAGCCGCCTGTAGATTCTCCACAGAAGTGGAGATGGTAGTAGCTAAGACATTTATAATGGATCAAATGCCAAAATATAGAGGTAACATTTGTTTAAATTTCAAAACAAAAATTTAGAGGTAAAGCCTATAGCCACATACTCCACAGAGAAGGACATATAAACTGACTAACATGTAGAAAGATTAAAGACTTATTTTTTCATGGTTTATTTTGTTACAGGTCATTTACAAACCTTCATTCCATAATATTCAGTCTAGCTGTTAGTTCCTATTTTAAGGTTGTATCAGTGGGGCACCATAGCTATAGTTTAACTCCCAGCCGAAAGCTAAGCGTCCTTGAGCAAGATGCCTAACCCTGCAATGCTCCACATGTATGACCTGTATCCGTATTTACTGTCAGTCACTTTGGATACAACCGTCTCCTAAAGGACTAAATAGCATCCGTGTTAACTTCAAATATCTACAATCCATAGCAGGCTCTTCCTATAACTAAAAGGGACCTTTCATTGATTTTTGAAACTATATTTCCATGTTTTATATGCAGGGGATGGCATGCCAGTAACACTTACAATACGTTCCAATATGATCTGTACTGCTGTGACGAACAAGATCAATCGCATGCCCCAAGGACCACATTGACACACTAACACTATAGTGGCAACCAGGCGAGCTGCATTTCGTCAGTCCCGACGTAGGGCCGCCCTGTGCTCTTGCGGAGGTGAAACTATACTCTTAGTTACCTTAGTTTCCCCCCTACTCCTGTCCTGTTACAGAGCGTGACACCCGAGAAATGCCGTAAGCACGCAACCGGCGACAGGACTGTCAGTAAGCGTTTAGAGAGGCGGGTTCGAGTCCCCCCGGGACTGGAGTGTGAACGCACTGTGGAGGGATCGAGATTTCGAAAAAAAATTGGAAATAAAGGTTGTAATAAAGGATGAGAACAAAACTAAGATGTGTGTCACAGCACATTTACAGGGTGTTAATTACCCATCCTTCTCACTCTGAACCCGTCAAAATTCAGATTGAATTATCGTCGACTCCATATTGTTTTGTTTGTTTAAAGATGTCAACGTTTGATAAGGTGGAGGTGAATGAATTATTTGCGTAAGACATTTGAGGCACATCCTATTTGTGTAGCAGACATGTAGCTCATATGCACATCTGTCCTCACTGCAACACCTTATGTTCCCTTTCTTTGATCCACGAAGCCATGCTTTGCTATCATGACAGTAGCCTACGTAGGTATAACATCAGACGTGACGTTTTAGAGTTATGGCTTTAACTTTTGAATGATAATCGTAATCCTGTGATTTCTCCTTCTTTTGTCCAAAACACTTGTTGCGTGATGATGTACATGATGTATGCACAAGATTAAAATGTACTTCATTTTGGTCGATTTGTCGTCTGTTATCCGTCAGTATTGATTCTTGGATCAAATAGATTTGAGTGTAATCCCATGTTACTGTCAGCAAATGTTATCAGACAAATACCTGAAAACCCCTGGAAGGGGTCTAATCGTTGCATATGGCTAAACCTTCCCAAGTGCACAGAAAACACTCATCATTCTCTATAACAAACACGGATCAAGCAATTGACTACTGCCACCAAGACTAATAATGAATAATTAGTTAATAACATGCTATACTGGTTTTGTAATATTAGGTATGAAAGCTGTATTGTTAGCAATAAACCATTCATTTAGTTTCCTCTGGACACATTATAAATAGTGAGTGCAGTGCCCTTGGCCTGTAGAGAGAGGTCATTTGACTGGGAGAAGTGTCGTCTCCGCCATTTGACTCTAGCGCCATCAAGTGCTTAACTCAAATATTGCAGATTTGTGCAACGATAAACCAAAAATAATATAAATATTGAATGAAGTATAACACCTGATATAAAAAGATAGAGTTAAAGATATAAATAAAAGTCTAGAGATGGTGTGACGAACTGACAGGTCAGCATACATTTTCCGAATCACTGAAACCCAAGAGAAGTCCAACCAATGTCTTCCTGTGAGGTACCGCGCCACCATGACGATGAATTTTAATGATTTATATACGCACAGTAAACACACGTCTCCATTACATTTGTATGCTTAACGCTTGTGAATAACACTCGAGAAGACGCATTCTAATGACCTCATCATCATGCTCACTTTAATAACCTTCTCCATCAAAATCATACAAACATGGGTAACATGACTCCAAAAGCAAATAGATAAGACGGACAGAAAACAAATACGATATCAAATACAACATAAAACATGTATATACAGTGTCCGTGGACGTTCACTTCCTTTCAGTATGTCCGTATTGCAGTTAGAATTTAAAAAAATGGGTACGACCTGAAAGAAGGCTATGTGGAAGGACGACGGCATCAGATGACCGTCCAGTGTTTTTTGTCTCGGCGGTGTAAACAGCCATCTGTCTGAACAGCCGTTTCCTGCCGTTGGTGCAAAATGTAGTTTTAGTTTATTTATACGGACTCCTCTTTCACACAGAAGGCTGGGCGGCGAGCAGGAACTTGGCGCCTCGGTCGTAGAGGCGTCCGAGCCGAGGCGGGCGGGGGCCCTCCCAGCTCTGCTGCAGGGCCTGGCGGTCCAGCTTGTTGAGGCCCTGGGAGCAGAGGCGGAGGTCCCTGACCCGCTCCGTCAACCCCTCCAGGCTGGCGCTGTCCCAGGGCCCAGACACCTGGCACCCTGGAAGTAGGAAGGTCGGAGCGGTTAGGGCTGTAAAGCGGTCACCACTCGACACATGGTGTGCGTTGGGCGTTGGGAAAATAGCCAGCTAACAGACGGTGCTTTTAACTCATAAAACGTTTATTTAGGTTTATAAAACGGCTAGTTCCGCTCCTTGGTTCTGATTGGCTCGAAGCCGTTGTAAAACACTCCTGTGACCGCACAACAAATCATTTTCAGTATTATTGTGCCCGTATGCTAAAGCCTGTATAGCTTGGCAACCATTTTGCCGTCCTGAAGAACTATTTTGCTTGGCAGAAGAAGAATGATGATTTGTTTTCAATAAATTATCGCATTTTACGTTGTTGTGTGTTTATTTTGTGAAATTTTAATAGGCGGTCTATAGTAACTGTCTTAGTAATCGTTTTAAATCACTGTAAACCATGGCCTCTCGTGGCTTATTGCTTCATTAGAAATGCGACAAAAGGATCAAAGTGGGAATTGTGTGAGCTCTGAGCGCAGCGTCGTGGTGGAGAATCCGAGCGTTAATGACACACATGTGACATGCTGTGTAAGTGGGTAAAGCGGCTATAGAAAACACCACACACACACACACGCTAGTTTGATTGGGGGTGTAAATGCATCATGCACCTTGGAGGTTTAGATGGGTCAAAGGTCGCTGTGCCTCTCTAAGGGTGTCCAGGATGCTCTGGAGGCCGGTTGAGGTCACAGACGGGTTTCCTGACAGGTTCAGAGAGGTCAAGCAGGGACAGACTAGCAGACACCTGAAACACACACACAAGACACACAGGAACGCAGGTAGACAACTGGTCAGTTATATTACGCTGAATGAACCCATACACATTCTCTAATCTTCAACCAAATCACATTTTCTGTATCCACTTATCCATTTTGACACACTTTGCGTTTCTCCATATAAAGACAATGCAGCAGATAAAAAAAGGACACACACAGACACAAAGACAGACACACACCTGGCTAAGGTCGCTACACTGGTGTCCGTCAGGCTGTTTCCTGCCAGGCTCAGGTGGGTTAACGAACAGTCCTCCTGCTGAAAGGGAACACACACACGTGCGTGCACACACACGCACACGCACACGCACACACACACACACACACACACTAGAGCTTCCGTCTTTTTGATGTTGTGTCATTTGCTTTGCTGTTGTGTCATATGACGCTCTATTATTACCCCACTTCAATATAGTCCAACCATAACCATGTTATGACCCGTTAATACACGGCTTGGTTGAATAATCGATTCTGATTGGTCAGTTATGTCATTCAGTCTGTTATTTCTGAATAGCAGACCGTTGCTATGAATAACAGACCGCAGTTCTCCAACCGTAGAATCGAACAGGCCATATATTATTATTGTGTTATCATGTCATGTGTGCATTGTACGTGTGTGCGTGTGTACCTGGGAGAGGACTTTAGCCAGGTGCTCCAGCGCCAGGTGGTCGGCAGGCCCGCTGCAGACAGCGGACAGGTCCAGGTGTGTGAGGCAGTGAAACGGAAGTGTCTTCAGCACCAGCTCAAAGCCCGTGCAGCCCAGTGCATTGTGGGAAAGACACACCGACTTCAAGTGTCCTGTGCCTGTTGGATACAAGAAAAATAATTAATAAACAACAACAACTGTTTATTCAGAAAATAGACAACTGGTGAGGGAGAAAATAATATATATATATATATATATATATATATATATATATATATATATATATGTTTTTATTTAAAGATATAAATTAAACTCCGTCACGTGAGGAAAGTAAGATAAAAGACACCACATGAGACACACCGGGTCCAAAATGAACACCTGCCACCAGCCAATGGCTGATAGATTTGACCATTTGGCAGGTCAAAAAAATTGCAGGGTTACATGTTAAAATAATTGCTTGGTCGGTACATTTTTCCACTCTGGCAGGTAAAAAGACACAATTCTAAAAGCACGTTGTGGACCCTGGAGGAGCCATATTTTTGTTTGTGGCTGGACCAGAGAGCAGAGTGGAGCTGGTACCTGATAGGGCGCTGGCCAGCAGCAGCCGGTGCTGCTGGAGGAAGCGAGCGGTGAGGCCACAGAACTGCAGGGACAGCCTGGCCAGCAGGGGGCAGTGGGACAGCAGACAGAACAGCGACTCAGACACGCCGTCCCCCAGCGGGTTCATGCTGAGGTCCAGCTCCTCCAGACACTAACGGGGAAAGAGCGTGTAAATGTGTTTTAACATACATCTCACCCTATAGGGCTTGTACATCGCGACCTCACACCGCAATGAGAGCCTTTTGGAAGCATAGGAGCATAGGAATGCTAGTCAGTTGGTAGTAATGTTTTTTTGGTGACTGTTTAGTAATTCATCGTGAAATTATTGGGTGGTCTTTACCGGGAACGCAGGGCCCTTCTGCCCTTTCAAGGCGTTGACCACCCTCTCCAGCCCCGCCCCCGTCACGCCGTTAGACGAGACGTCCAGCACGCGGAGGCGGGGCATGGTGACCGCCGTGGCGACCAGCTCGGGGAGCAGGTCGTCGTGGAAACGGTTGCCGGACAGCCGCAGCTCGGTGAGGCTGGCCTGCAGCTTGAGGGCCCTCAGGAGCGGGGCTAGGGCGGGGGGGGCGAGGCCCAGACCACCCAGGGTCATGGAGGGGCCCCCGTCCTGCACCTCGCACAGCCGGGACACGCGCCTGTTCTCCTCTGCACAGAATCATATGTAATAATATATCAATAATATATTTAATTTCATCAACATCACTACACTATGGTATGCTATTACTATACTATTGCGTGTCTCCTGGTGTCTATGCTTGTTAATGGTGTCATTTTATGTTTTACTGGCTAACCATTTTATATTTCAGGCCAATTTCCCCACTTGCAAGGCCACCATTGTAAATGAGAATTTCTTTGTAATGACTTGCCTGGTCTAAATGTGCATAAGTGTGTGTGTGTGTGTGTGTGTGTGTGTGTGTGTGTGTGTGTGTGTGTGTGTGTGTGTGTGTGTGTGTGTGTGTGTGTGTGTGTGTGTGTGTGTGTGTGTGTGTGTGTGTGTGTGTGTACTATCTAAGCTTGTATATGTGTGTGGTGAGGGAGAGTGTGAATGTGTGTGTGTGTGTACTATCTAAGCTTGTATCTGTGTGTGTGTGTGTGTGTGTGTGTGTGTGTGTTTTCCTCACCCACGGCCAGACTCTGACAGGCCTTCTTGTAGCGCTCGGGGAGAGGTGGAAGATCCCATGAGCACACCTCCGCCAGGACCTACACACACACACACACACACACACACACTATGGTCAATGGTCCAACTCTTCCACGATTTTCTCATGGAAACAGAGTTGATGTTGCAGGCCGAGCGTGACGGTTCCCCCTTTAAAAGACCGATACACCAGACACCACTAAGTGCTCTTTAATGAGCGACTCTGGGGGCCGTACCTCCTCGTTGGTGTGTAGGACGGCCAGCAGGAGGTCCAGGGGGGAGAGGAGAGCGCCCTCCTTCTGCAGGGAGAGGCGAGGCAGCAGGCCACACTTCTGGTAGTAGCGCTGGGCCGCCTGGTCACACAGCCACGCCACCGTGCACACGTCCGCCTCACTGTCACAACCGGGTGATCGTATGCGTTAGTGTCTGGTTTCACTGTTCGTGACTCTTATTGAGATCCTCACATTGTGTTTGGAAAATGAATGCTGATTGAACTACTGAATATGCTCATTTGTTAGCTTCCATGTAATGGGATAAGTTGAACTGTATGATGTATGCTGATTTAAATCAGAGTTCATATTAAGTCTTCCTGTCATCACTCTTGATATTTGATATTTAAAAGAAAACACACAAAAAAATATTGTGTATATTAAAATAACCTTTGAGGGACTGGAATGAGGAATACATCATCTTGAACTCTGACCCTCATCCTGATTGGTGGAGGCATGGCAGCAGCCACTGCCTGAGCTGGGATCTGAAATACAGACGTGCATAATGTAAATGTTAGTCTTCACACATAGCTTGGTGGAAAGTTAAATACTCTTGAGACAGTCACAATAGCAATTATGAAATGTCAGTGTAAACAATGCTGTGACCACATTCAACATAGTATGAACAAATGTTGGTGATGGTGAAAAAAGGAAAGTGAAGGTGTAGTAATTATTGTCCAGGGCCGGTCAGAAGTGAGGAGCTGGAAGTTTCTAAAAGACCAAAGACACGCAACGCGATGGCTCCTTTATTTTGTACACTTCACATCGCCTTTAACATTGTGGTGACTAAACTGATTATTTGATGCTTTATTCTAACAAAGTGCCATAAACTATACAGCCTTTAACTGAATGGCCATCATATCATTATTACTAAAAGTGCTTCTTGATTTCTTCCATTTTGAAAATATCAAATATTACTGAGGACTCTGGTAAAAAGTAAAGTAAAGTCATTAAATCATTTCATTTTGAATGTCTGCCCCAATTCTACCATGAGCACATTCACTACACATTGAGAATCAAGAGAAAAATTAATAGAATTGAAGTTGGGTGACAGAAACGCACTCTGACCTGAATGATGTGCGCGTGTGTGTGTTGCGAGGGACGGGGGGGGAGGGGGCGTGTCCGGGCGCAGCTCCTCCTCATCCGTGAAGGTGGGACTGTGTGACCTGCTGACCTCCCGCCTGCCCAACCTGGCCACCTGAGTCAACTTGGTCTGCCGGGGCTTCGCTGTCCCGCTCCGTCTCAGAGACGGAGCGGGACCCCTGCTGGCGGAGGAGGAGCTAGCAGGAGAACCTCCTGGGGGGAGGAAAGGGCCGAGATGAAAGGCAGTAGTAATCATTATAGCGCTGAGTCATGAAATTAAATGACAAATATATAATAGAGGAAAAGGAAATTTCCTTTTATGGAGAATCAAAGCAAAAATAACCAAATTGTTTTCATCAAAGTCACTGACAAAGACATGGTATTAGTTGCAGTTAGAGTAACCAAAAGAACAGAACTACACGCTAGATTACTTTAGAAGTTTGCTGTCCGCTAAAATGTATATACCTATATATACTCTTAGAAACTACACCAATTTATAACTACGTTCATGAGTGGGCACTAACGAGTTAGCCACATAGGCTAACATGCTCCTCGTAGCGACCCGGGTTCGATTCCCACCTGCGGTCCTATGCTACATGTCATTCCATCTCCCTCTCAATCCACTTTCCTGTCGCTCTCCTGTCCGTGAAGGCATACAAATATGTCCATATAATTGAAGTATATGGACATTTAAAGTATTGTATCAGACTAAAGCTAGTTTTCCTTTCTCACTGACATTTCAAACCTCATATTTGATCATTTTAAGGGCATATCTTCTCATCGTAATGAATTAATACTATAAAACTGGGTATCACAATAAGTCGATATCCTCATTTCACGATACAACACCATTCAAAGACGATATGGAACTATTGCCCAGCGCTATATGGGACACACACCTCTGCTGGCTGCATCGCCGTTCGCCTGCCTGTGTTGACCCCTCGCCGTCGACGTTGACCAACCGGTCAGTCTGCTCTGCTCCCCCCCTCCCCCACCCACCCTCCTCTTCTTCTTGGGTTGGAGAACCCCCCCCAGGTCGTCCTCCAGCCAATTGTCTGCCAGGTACTCCTCCTCGGGAACCAGTGCCGACCTGCCATTGGAGGAGATGGCGGGCGTGCTGGTGAACTGCGGCTGGGAGAGCCCCTGGTGGAGGGACTTGGCGCTGCCCAGGCCTCGGATAACGCTGTGGTACTCCTCCCTGGCGAAGACGTGGGACACCGCGGGGTCGGCCACCGCCGCCATCTCTCTGCTGGGCTCAGGGGCCAGGGAAGGTTCCTGAGGGTGCGGCGCGTGCGCGTCCTTTACCACACTCCCTCCCGGGGCAGCTGGGAAATGGAGCCGGGGCCGCAGGGGCCGCAGGGGACTTGGGAGCGAACCGTCCGAGTCGTGGTCCGAGTCGCTGGCGTCGTTCTGAGGAGTGTGGATAAACAGGGAATAGGAAGACTGAGAATGTTTTCGAGGCATTTTAATCTCCAGAGTCTCACATTAGAGATTTAAGCACAGAAATCAAGATACATAATGCACACGATCTGCACCTCAAAACATGTCTAACTAGGGCTGGGCGACACTTTAAGATACACAGATTTGTTTTTATTGTTTTTCCTCAAACACCAAATGCAACAAGTAACAGCCCAAAATATAATTTAATTAATTAATAATTAAGTTGAGTTAATGTTCATATGTCAAATGACCCAACATTCACAGCCTCTCCTGAGCCTTGTAACCAAGCATCCAATAGAAGAAAGCCATTAAATGCAACAAAATGTATAACACTGCAAACCTGGCGCGCCAGATGGTTTGTTACACAGAACCATCTGCAAAGTCGTCCTTGGAAATTGTTACTGATACTTGGCAGGTGATTGGATGAACCATCTGTCTATCGCCGTCTATCACGGGCTAACTTCACCCAATAAGTTCAACAAACCATATGACGTAGTAGGAATCATTTCCTTTGAGGAAAGCCTTCAGTGCTGTTCTTTGCTCTTCTTTCAATGAAGAAGAAATACTCCCCAGTTCAGATATAACCGATGCTATAGCAGCATCTACGCTAACCTATTTAGGAGCCGTCATTGTTGTTTTCTCGCTACCATCATATCCATAGACATTTATGGTCACACCTAAACCACTCCTGTAGCTGCCAGTAGTTCCTCGCAGGATGCCGAACCACTGTGGTTCGGCCACAACTTGCGCATTGCTTGAAGCCCGGCAAGATGGATTCTCGCGTGTTCGTGCTTGTGGTCTCGCAAAACCAGCTGCCTCGCAAGGCAGTGTCATTGCCCCCCCCCCATCCCATCCCCTCTTACCCCATAGAGGAGAGCAGCCTCCGTCCCCCTGGCTCTGCGCCGGACCACTGAACCGTTGGTACTCTGCCTGCGCACTGGGCTGCCAGCCCCTAGCCGCCCCGCCTGTCCCGGCCAGTCCTGGCCGGAGGGGACGGCGTCTGCCGTGGCGGGGAGGAGGAGGGGCTCCGAGCACTCGGCGTCAAACAGCTGGCTGTCCTGCAGGGCCTCGAAGGGCTTGGATGGAGCCGGGGCCACAGCCACTGTGGCGTGAAAACAAAAAGACACGCGTAGTTAAAGAAGGAAAAAACACACTCAGATTAGCGTTTTTGTGTAAGCGGACCGCGGTTAAAAAGGGACGATTGTGGGGAATGAGTCAGGACTCGTGATATTGTGCCACACTACTTCGTAACAGCACTCGAAGTAGTGTGACAATGATTTTGAAATGACTTGTAAAAAGTCACATGGTAGTACGGGTTAAAAAAAAAAACACCTCTCGTTTTCATCTCAACTTCTTGATATCAAAACATACGTCATTATTAGCGTCTACAGCGGTGAATAACCAGTAGACGGAGGAGCACCCTCACCTCCCCCAGCCAGGGCCCTCCTCAGCAGCTTCTCTGTGGTGGTGCACTCCTGCCGGGCGTCGCGGTCCAGCTCGCGGCTGTACGTCCTGTGCCAGTGTCTCAGGGTGTCCATGGGGGTCTCACCCTGGGGGGGGGGGAACAAGGAAGTGAGTAGTGCACACACACCGCTTGGTCAACAGACAGCAAAGAATAATGCACAAGAGCAGATGCTTGTGCACCTATGGGAGAATAGATGACCGAAATCAAACTACTACTACTGCAAAAATAAGAAAAACAACAATCAGCAAGAATATGGTTGATTTCAGCGATGATGGGGTTGATTTCCTCGATTTAAACCAAATAGATCGATAACTGTGGGTTTATACAGCTATTTATAATGTTTTTCAAATGCTGGTTCCTGTCGATAAAACACATTGCAAATGCAATCAAATAAGCAATGTCACCAATATTAGTACTAATACTTCTGTACCACAACATAAGATCGGCATCCCTAATGTGACAAAATACCCACGGGCATTTTGTGTGTGTGTGTGTGTGTGTGTATTACATAACATAGACACCCCCACACCCACACCCACACCCACACACACACCCACACACACCCACACACACCCACACACACCTTGGAGTTGCGTACGGTGACGGAGGCGCCGCGCTCCACCAGCAGCCGGGCCACGGCGAAGTGTCCGCAGGCCAGGGAGTCATGGAGCGGCGTGACCCCCTCGCAGAGTGGACCCCCGGGGTCATTTACGTTGGCGCCGCGCTCCAGCAGCAGAGACACCACATCTGCCGGAGACACAAACACACACACAAGCACACAAAAGAGTTTAAAAGGTCATGAAACTATGATTCATGTGTTTTTACTGGGAACGATCTAAGATATTGAAAAGGGAAATGTAAGATTGTACGATATGTGGATTGGCTTCATTGGTTACCTTGGTGACCGTGGTTGCAGGCTTCGTGTAGCGGAGTCCAGCCACAGTAGTCTCTGGGATTGACCGGGTGACCCTGATACACACACACACACACACACACATACACATACACTGTCACCTTAAAGGTGCCCTATTTTACCACCAGGTGTGAGTGTGATTAGCCATTACAAGCCGTTTCAAAATTGCCATGTGACTACCCTCTAGCGACATCACAAGTGGGAGTGTCCACCCAGATGCATGATGTAAGATAAGCCTACCAGTTGGTACAGTCCACTAGGTAGGCTGGTACACTGACAACACAATGGGCCTCATTCACGAACCATTCTTAAGAACAAATTTATTCTTAAGAACAAATTTGTTCTTAAGTCCTACTTACGAAGATTTCACGAAGATTGTGGCATTCATGAATTTTTTTCTTACCCAGGATTTTTCTTAGGTAAGAACAAATCCTACGAACACTCAGGAGTACTCTTAAGCACATTTCAGTGCCGATATGTTGGCATGGTTGTGTTGTCTTCTTTTTTTTTAAAGTTCAATAAAATACATTACAGTGAAATTTGTCATTTATGTATATATTTATTAATTTCATTTTTTTTCATTTTTCATTTTAATTACATTAAATGTGCCAACGCTTTAACATGAATCAAGTACATTGGCAACCATGCCGTCAATTAGTGATCCCACCCTATTTATAGGGCATTTCTCCGTCCACGGCCTACAAAACAATGGCATATATATTGCTGCTACAGGAGATTGGGGATCGTGCCCTACGGAGGGAACCAATCTTTCAGGACCACGTAGATCTTTTTTCAGAGGCCTGCACACGGCCCTGCAGTCCCTTTTATGGGCATTAATGGGCGGTTACCTATGCTAATCCTATGTTAATTAGACTCACCTGACACGCACACTCAATTTACGAGGAGATGGCGTTCATCAATCTAAGAACACAGCTGCGAACAATTCAGCGGCTTAAGAACACGTTGGTGAATCTGACGTAGGGTCTGCTTAGAAATCTTCTTAAGAAGGACTTAATCTAAGAAGATTCTTAAGAAGATATTGGTGAATGAGGCCCAATGTTTTGAAAAGGCTTGTAATGGCTAAATCACACAAAAATAGGGGCCTTTTAATAAACAGGCGACCCATACTGGTTACAACCGGCCATCTCACCTGCTCCAGCAGGTACTGGACCTGCTTCTGGTTCCCGTCTATGCAGGCTCTGTGGAGGGAGGTCTCCCCCTTCTCGTTCCTCTTGTTCCACTGGGGTGGGGAAGAAAGCATCAGTAACGCAAACATGTAGGACATAAGATTCTCTTTACTGCGTCCTTGAGATCCTGACTTTGTCGCTTACCCGTCCCGTCTTTCTTCTGCTGGAAACCACCTTGTCGTAACCATCCAGGTCATCATCTAGCAAAACAATTGAAGGGATCATTTACAGCGAGCCGGTCGCTATTGCGAAATAAAACCTGACAGGGTGATGCAGCACCCCAACGCGAAATATAACAAAAAAGATTGTATTGACTTAAAAATGATTTTATTGCTTCGGCTACAAGATCGTTGGTTAGATTTTACGGTTGGAAATAGCGTCCATAGCAACGATCTGTTATTCATGGCAGCGGTCCGCTGTTCAGAAATAACAGATCGAAGAATGCCGTAATTGTCCAATCAGAGTCGAGTATTCAACAAAGCCGTGTAATCAAAAGAAATAAAACCCACGTTGGTGATCACAACAGGATAGCGTTTGATGCCACACATCACAAGCTTCAGAAGTCACGTGACCCACCGGAGTCCGAGAGGGCGATGTCGCTGTCCTCCAGAGGCTCACTGTTCATCATCTCCTCCTCCCCCTCCTCCTCCTCCTCCTCTCCATCGCTCCCGTCTGGGCTCCAGCCCTCCACAGCACACAGCTCCGTCAGCCTGGCCTCCGTGTCCTCCGCCCCGGCCCCCCCCCCACGCCGCTGGGCTCCCAGCCACAGCCTCAGCACGCGCTTCTGTCAACAGCAACAGGAAGCGCCGCCAAGCTCTGCGTTTAGTTTCGCTATACTTTAGGTACACCACAACAATCTTTAATATTTCTTTTGCGATTTTTTTTAAACATATTTTCATAAGGAATATTCACAAAGGGATACATGCATCATATTTATAAATAAAATCATAATTCAATTGGCACCTTTTTCACAGTCTTACACTTATATTCATATTGCACATGTGGTTGACAGTCAGTTTTGCTGCCGTGTTTTATACACTTTTTATCTTTTGATATTAATTTAATGTATGTAGTTGACGTGAACTCTGTCTCACATCATTTCATCGCCCAAGATGATCTTGCTTATTCACTGCTCATTTAATAGATAGAAAGAGTTTCACTTGAACACCAATTACTGAAAACGTCTTACTTGCAGGCTGGCGCGGCCGGCCTTCTGGGCACACTGTAGCGCCGTGCGGTAGCTGCCCTCCACGTCGTCCAGGCAACAGCCGCCCTCCTCCTGGGACGCCGCCATGTTCAGCCATGTACTGCACTCCTAAAGGAGACACCGCTAGGCTTGGTTATCGAAACCCTAGTTGCAAGCGCACTGACTGAATGGGTGAAAAACTACTGAAAACAACGACGTAGCCGCCGTCTGAAGCGCAGTACACTGTATCCGCGTTCGAACATAAAATAACAATAACATCAAATGACAACGCAGGAGAGGGTCTTATGATGTGTGTTTTTGTACAACATCTTTGCAACAAATGACATTTTATTCAAGCCACACTTCGAGAAAAGTAATTTGTCTGACTGTGTTTCTATGACAACGTTGGAGAGGAGAAACGCTAGACAGCTACACAGCCCAGTAGGGCTGGGCGATATGCCCGAACACCTCTATCCCGATATGGTAATTCAATAAATAAATAAATAGTCTATATAAAATAACCACATGGTAATGCCTATTTTAGAATACTCCTGTGTGAATTAAATACTTGAGAAATGAAAAGTATGTTCTTATTTTTTTCATCCCTTTACTTTAATGCAGCCTTTAAAGCCAGGAAAAGACGTCATATCACGATATTACTGTGGGGGGGGCGTGGCGCACCAGCCGCAAGGGGGAGCTGGAGAGGGCCCGGGAGAGCCGCGCCAGGTGAGAGGGATTGGCACACACTGTGTTTCATTGAAGCTAATCACTCTCTCCCTTTTTAACGCAGTAGCGTGCTGGACCCGGGAGGACCGGACCTGTACACACGGGTTGCCAGCGGAGCCAGAGCTGGGCCCGCGGCGACGATATTGTGTGCGTGTGTGTGTAGAAATATATTGTGTTGTGTACCCACGGAAAATAAACGTGAGTGAAACCCGGCATAGCGAGTCGTCCTTGTCAGAGAACCCCCGGTGGCATAATACAACGCCACAATTACGATATCCAAAATCTACGATAGACGATACCTAGTCTCATATCACAATATTTATATAATATCGTTATATTGTCCAGCCCTACAGCCCAGGCATCCATTACCATTACCATTATGATTATACGATTTAGTCGTTTTAGTAGACGCTTTCATCAATAGAGATTGTCAGTGCATTCAGATACATGCCATGAAAGAGCAGGTAGAGGTTAAGAGTTAAGCATCTTGCCTTTGGGGGTGGGAGTCAAACACACCCTAGGCCACTACACTATCCGGCCCCCAGCGGACACGTACCTCCGCTGGGCTGCCCTTTCTCAGGGACAGTTCGCGCCTGTAGTGCTCCACCGCCATGTCGTGTTGCTTCAGGTCCGTGTACGTCGCCGCCAGTGACACGTGGATGACGGCCAGCTCCTTGGTGGGCTTCCCCAGCGCCTCGGCAACTGAGAGCTAACAACAACAATAAAACAGTATTAAATATGTCATCACTTGTGTGTGTTGCCAGGGAAAGTTAAATGTAGGCGTAGGACAACATACATAATTTATGTCTCTGTGATTCTTAGCGATTTTTTTAAGTTCTACTTTTAACTTGATCTTGTGTCGTTTGCCTTATATTGCCGTTTTGTACAAAAAGCTCTATATAAATAAAGTTTGTTTGATTGAATGAATTAGGTTAGGACTCCCTTACTAATCTGTTGGATCTAGTGGAGCAGATCAATGCAGATCAATGCTGGTCTATTCAAAAAGGCAGCTAGATACGGTAAAATGTAGAATGAATTGTTTTTGAAGTGTGAAGTTTCTTGTTTCTCTCACCTGAGTTCGGTAGGCCTCCAGAGCCTTGGTGTAGGAGCCCACCTTACAGTACAAGTCCCCCAGTTGCTCTGCCAGCCCCACTGCATCATGGGAACTCTGACTCTTTCCCAGATCATCCCCGGCCTCCTCTTCCAACTGGCAGCCTTGGTCGGCTAAAGTCAGACATTTTTATTTACTCTACAACACGACATTGCAAAATTCAACCAAGACAGGATCTGAGGACAATGTTTCAAAACATGTTCAGATATTTTAAGACATCAACTATCCAAAAAATAATCTATACTTGATTTGTATTTACCAAGTCTAAAGGCCTTCTTCACAGCCTGTCTGTCTGGTGGCTGTTGGGAACCTAATAAGAGGGCCTTCTTCAGAGAGCGTCTGGCGGCTGCAAAGTCCCCGAGAGACAGCTGCACCTGAATAAATAACCAATAATCAATAAAATATGAAAATATTCACAAAAACAAATTCTATCACGTCATAGATCTGAGCCTGAAAAATAAAACGGGGACCTAAGTCAGTGATGCATGCAGTGATGCATAATACTACATGACTTAATGTTCATAGAAAGGTTTTTAATGTAGTATTAACATTTATTTGCACAGCATATTTCATCCCTATACTTCTGCTCCTGTATTGTAACAGTAAAGGGGCTGTTTCTCCAACAACCTTGTTTATTAACAAACTAATAAAAAAACAATTTCCATCTTGAAAGACAAATAATTAAATCTGAGCAATGCAGAAAAGTTGGTAACCCACCGCATCAACTGATCAACCGCATCTCGGTCAACATGAGCGCCAAGTTACTAAATATTTGACTGGTGTTTCCGAGTGGTTATGCGACCCCTGACCTTGCCGATGCAGTGGAAGCATTCGCTCTCACTGAACTTGTCCTTGATTTTCTTGGCACACTCCTTGGCCTGCTCCAGGCAACGCACGGCGTTCGAGTGCTGGCCGTTCCTGAAGCATATGTTTCCCAGGTTGTAGTTGGCGCGGTACATGTCCTCCAGCAGCTGGTTCTTACTTAGAGAGACAAAAAGGATAACAGCAGGTGAAGTCATTTTGCAGACAGTTTAATCCAAAGTGACTTAATGATTTGTATTTCACTTAATTACATTCATCAAGCAGGTAGGGGTTAGGCATCTTGCTCAAGGATACCTGCAGCTAGACTGCCGAGTCAGACATTGGAGTTCAAACCCAGTTCCTTTTGGATGGGACTCGAACACCCTCACCACTAGGCTATACAAATAACAGTGAAAAGTTGCCGTCATCGACACGTATAAACTAAAGGAATGGGTAGACCTTCAAAGTAACATTTTGCCCTCAAACATACATCTTAACATAGCTTACATATTAAATATACATTTTTAATATTTACCACACATGAGCATACTAGAGTATTTGCGGGTCCTTACTCTGCGATGAAGACGCTGCGGCGGATGAATTCGCTGCAGCGTTTGGGCTCCCCAAGGTGGTCACAGACCAGGCCCAGGTTGAGGAAGAGCCGAGCCCTCATCTCACTCAGCTCGCGCCCCGGCACCATGCCTGGAAGGGGGGGGGGGGGGGGGGGCACAGGTAGAGAAGCACAGCGGTCAGACTATTGTTTCATATTCAGCAGACGCTTTCTATCCAAAGCAATTTACAGGACACACACACACACACACACACCTTCAAGGCATTCATCCACGATGGCCAAGCTCTTTTTGAAGGCGTCCTCGGCTTCCTTCAAAGTGCTCCTGGACTGGTCCGACTCGTAGCGGAAGAGGAAGGTCCGACCGATGGTCGCCAGGGCCCTCTGCTCCTCGGCGTGATCCCTGACAGAGCGGGCTAGGTCCAGGTGACATCTCTGGTGCTGTGGGGAAGGGGAGTACAACGACTCTCAATACTGTCCTTATCATTATCATTATCACACAACATGTGATGTTAAAAGTTAAGGCACTGGGCTTAAATCGTGGACACATACTTTCAACGCTGCCTCGATGTTGCCCATCTCTGCGAAGCACTCCCCTATTTTGCGGTTGGCGACGGCCCGTCCGATCACATCGTTGAGGCCCTCGGAGAGAGCCAGCTCCTGCTGGTGCTCCTCGATGGCAGCCTCATAGTCACCTGGATGAGAAGGAGCATCGTGAAGACACCGGTGCATCAGACTAGCAGATGACGTTTTGTCATTGTGATAGTTTTACAGACACACACACGCATGCACGCACACACATGCACAAACACGCACACACACACCCATCTAATTACACTCTCATGTTGTGAGACTTGAAATCGTGACGTTATGTAAACAACACACAAAAAGAAAGAAAGGAAGAAAGGAAGGAAGGAGGAAAGGAAGGAAGGAGGAAAGGAAGGAAGAAGGAAAGTCACCATTTCTGGACAGCAGCTCTCCCAGCTGGTTGCAGATGTTGGCCTCCTCCAGGATGTTGCTGCCAGTCTGAGCCTTGGTCTTCGCCCTATGCAGCTCTGTGTGGACGAGGTACCCAGACAGTCACAGTGTGTGTGTGTGTGTGTGTGTGTGTGTGTGTGTGTGTTGGTGGTGGTGACACACTGACATAAGGACATACTCACGTTTTATTTCCCTTGAGCAGCTCATTTTCAACCCCGATCGCGGACTCTGTGTGTGTGTGTGTGTGTGTGTGTGTGTGTGT